>JAEMWC010000028.1:882500-920000 GCA_016490735.1 Pachyseris speciosa
TAATCACTTGTAAAATTTAACTAGTGTCACACGTCTGTTTTGGAGAGAAAAACTTATGCTGCACAGAAATTTGAAGCCATTCCAGTGAAGCATGTGTCCACTTTCTTCAAACACATTTTCCAGGCCATCCAGTTGCCTTTTTTGGTGATACAGTCAGACTTCAGTTATGTGGGATTTGTGAGAATGGGTCATGCAGATAGTCCAGATGATCAAATGATAAATGTTAATGAGAAACCTTAAAACTGTAGCATTAGGAAAGGGGGATTTCATGATGCAATAGCATAGTACACCATACCATGCAAATGAACATCATACAGAAACTATTCACTGATTCCAAATGTCAATTTCTAGTGGCTATCTACATCTATGCAAAAACTATTACTTTGAAAAAATCGGGTTTGTTTATTTAAAACATTGTGAATAGAAGTCAGCTCATCTCATCTGTTCTAAGGCAGAAATGTACTTCGAATCACTTCAAACCATTTCTTTTTGTGCATTTTGAAGCTGAAAGCTAATCTATATCCTGCTTAATATTTTTAATTTGGTTATCTTAAAAGATTTTTGTGATTTATTCTGAACAGAATTTTGTGTCATCAGAGGAGGCAAAGAGCAAGAAAAAGGTATGTTGATATCACTTAGTGATAGTGTAAACTAGCGTAATTACAGTTTTTCGCAATCATTCAGTTTTGCATGTAATACTAGACCAGCTCTGCACATTCCTGTGGTTATTTCCATCTTTGAGACTTTCTTTGGTATTCATGAGGAAGAAAGGTCAGGTAATGTGCAGAGAAGGTTGTGATTGTACAACCAAGTTACTCATGGGATAAATTTGTGCAGGGTTGCATTGTGATCTCATAAGTACAGGAAATCGCATGAACGGGAATGCACTTCATAAGTTATGGGCACAAGTGATGTTTTGGAAGTTCTCAATCAAGAGTGACCATAAATCACGAAATGCATGAGCACTTCATACAATTTCTTGTTTATTATATGCTGAATAAAATTTTGCTGTGCCCATCGCACTTCTGTGTGTGCCTTACTGTCTACA
The DNA here is from genome assembly GCA_016490735.1 of Pachyseris speciosa. Taxonomy (NCBI): domain Eukaryota; kingdom Metazoa; phylum Cnidaria; class Anthozoa; order Scleractinia; family Pachyseridae; genus Pachyseris; species Pachyseris speciosa. The sequence continues at coordinate 883,549 of JAEMWC010000028.1, forward strand.
CTAAATGCGTCAATGGCTTCCAAAATGCTCACTTTTTATTTCAACCAATGAATTACAATCTTGTGACAAGCAAATCAAGCGTCAAATTTTAGAAAGTGGTCATAGAAGTTCAGAAAATAAATTTGAGCTTGAAAACCCTTGTCTAAAAAGGTAACTTTCTCTGTGAAGCACTTGTCACAGACTTGTTAATGGTGAAGGAAAATATACTTTCATTCTGTGCTGGATGTGCTTTGACCACTGGAAGACCAGGAAAACTGTTGGAGACTACAGCTGAGTATGGAATTCTGCTAATGATGTTGGACAACTGCGGCTCATTTTCACTTCATTCGTTGTAGTCAAATAGTTTTCATTTGCTGTTTGCATGGTCTGTCATCTGGATTATGGCCAATTATGGTGAACAAGAGGCTCTGTGAGCATTTGCTCCGAATACCTTGTGATGCAGAAGCTAGGTTGGACACGCTTTCTGTTTCTAGAAAACTGTCCGCCTAATGGTTTGCTTTTGGGTTTACACAAGGCAAAGCAAAGCGTGTAAAACTATTTTGAGAGTTGCCATCCATATTCGTTGTTTACCTCTAAATATAGAACAGGAGGCTGGAAACCAGTGGAAACACTGATCTGGAGTTTACAAACATTGCTTCAACCCCAGCCTAAGGAGTCCAAACAACTTTTTCCACTTGTGCTTCATTTCAACCCTTGCTTACCCAGCTTTGGTAAAATCATTAGGAAGTACAAGCACCTTATTTAAGATTCACCATCACCCAAAAAAAATTTCCTGGTAAGGTCCATCATTCCTGCCTTTCGTAGAACTAGAAACATCAAAGAAATTTTTAGCAGCAAGCCTTGTGAGCAACATCTTGCACCCGATAATCAGCAGGGTTCCTTTAAATGAGCACAGTTTTTAATGGAAACTAATTGCTTTAGCAGCACTAGTACTAGCAGGACGTATCCTATTATGCAGACTCTTTGTTGTAAATCTAAAATTGTCATCTTCCTAGCTACGTGCAAGAAATGCAATGTGTAACATGGCAGTTGCACAAGCAACGAACTTACAACTCGTTTTCACAACCACAAGTCCTCTATGATCACTAAAAAACGTACTTGTTAAGTTTCTATTCACTTTAACAAAGAACCTCATGCTCTAGCAGATTTTGAATTTTCAATTATTGAACAGTTATGTAACCTTAGTAACAACAATAGTCTTGATAATCGTCTGCTCACAAGAGAGGCTTAAAAACGTTTTGGTCGATGCTTGGACTGCAAATCTCAGAAGAATCCTTTTGGAGTGCAGTGTTCTCCGTTGGCTCAGGTAGCCCAACCAAACTGATATATGTATGTGTATGTGCATGCGTAGAAAAGATGAAGGCACAAGCCAAACTTCACCATGTGGTAGCAGAACGCAACAAAGATAAAATTTGAAGAAAAGGACAGAGAAATGCTGAATGAGATAGAGAAAATCTCTTCTGTCCATGTTCGTCAACAACTCCAAGAGCTTTGGAGGAATATATGACTGTAAAAAGCAAGAGGAAAATCCTAAAACCTGTGGGAATTAAAGAAAAGTTGGTTTGAGAAATTCGAGTACAATGGCAAAAATATCGCCAACTCAGAATGCGGCACCTACCCCGCCAACAAACCAAGCTCAGAAACGCAGAAGCGCAGAAATGCGAGAAAACCGTCAAACAGACAGCCGCCCCAGAAAGAACAACCAATACTACAATAACACTAATGATAGGAACAGAAACACCGCTAATAGTCGAAATAATGGCAACAGAGTCTCGCAACAACAAAGAAAGAAGGGCCAACAGCGAAACTCAACTCAAAATAGCCGTCAACAAAGAAGTCGACCACAAGAAAGGAACTCTAGCCGTAACACTGGAAAAAACCGCAGGGTTCGTAACAATAATCGTGCCAGTAAGGATAATGACAGGAGCACCAGTAGGTCAAATTACTACCAGAGGCCTTTTTTAGGGCAGAGCCAGTACAGCAATCTGAATCAAACATGACTTCGGAACTGTCTAGGGAAATGACAAGTGAGGACTGTTTCTGCAATTTAAAGATAGTGAATCTGTCTTCTAAAGAACTTACAGAAGGGCAGATCAAACTTTTGTCAAAGGGTCTTAAGTTTACGCCGACTCCGAAAAAAGATGTGTGAAATCAGCGCCAATATACAGAACTTCTGCACAAAATTACGGGAAAAGAAATTTTTTGAGGATAAATCGACGCTTCTGACACCGATGAGAGTCTGGCAGAAACTAAAAGTAACTTCTGCCCTCCCTGACCTTAGACAATTATAAAGATTTCCTCACATGATTTCCACTTGAAGAATTACAAGACATCAAACGTTCCAGTTTAACCAAAGAGGAACAAAATGCCCCACAGGAACTTCAATGGGACTCTGAAATACTTATCTTTGAAGCTGACAAAGGAGGGGCAATCGTAGTTATGGACCGCACATACTGCGCCGATAAAATACTCAAAATGCTGAATGACTCACAAACATATGAGGAATTCCCGCTAACAAGGACAAAAACGTTCTGAAACTTATAAAGGAGTTAGCAGGTAATCACAGTCACAGCCTTACAGAGAAAGAGGTGAACTACCTCTGCCACTTCGATTTTAAAACCAGTGGTTTCTACGGCCTTCCGAAGATACATAAAAGCAAGATCATTTGTTAGGAAGCTTAAGTCCAAAAGAAACCATATATCAGAGTTCTTAGGCCAGCAGATCTCAAATTCAGGCCCATAGTAGCTGGTCCTAGATGTCCAACGAGTAGACTCAGTAACTCTGTAGACATTCTTATCAAGACATTTACTTTACATGTCCAAAGTTATCTGAGGGACACTATTGATTTCCTCAAATATTTACCAATGCAATCTTTTAATAACACGCAATCTTTTTATAACACGTGATTTATCTTATCATCTCGTAACACCTTTTATCGCCAGTTTCAAATGTCATGTAGAATCTATTTTTACATCTTATTGCAACTGTTTTTATATCTCATAGCAATCATAAGTTCGCTTTTTACTATAGCAACTGTTTGTAAATATCATAGCAACCCCAAGTTAGCTTTTATTGCCAGTCCTTGTAATTTAACAGTCATTCATGAATATTGCCTGATGAGTGTGGTCATTCTTTGACCACATGAAACATCGTTGTCGCAATGAAACAATGACAACAATTCTTGGTGCGTTTTTCCAAAGTAGCCATTATAAAGACTAAAAGAGTGATTAGTGCTTTTTTCTCTTCTCCTCCGCCCCTCCTCCTCTCTCACCCTCTCATGCCCTCCTTCTCAGTGCTGTGGAGTGATTGCCTGGCTCGTCCGATGCAAAAAACGCCAGTTTTGGACCCATTTCGGTCAAACAGCTCCAAATTTCTGCAGGTACGTTCTTGCAAATTCACACAGATATTTCCAGGCTATTGTGCCAACGTTGTCCAATGAGTCATGTTGCAGCGAAAAATGGCTTTTTGGGCCTTCTGCAGCCCTCTGGAGCTATTTCAGTGCATTATCTGTCTGGATTCAACAAAACGTACCTGCGCGAAAGTGGCTCTTCTTGGTGTGGTTTTTTCTCCAAAGTTAATCTCCAAAGTAGCCATCATAAAGACTAAAAGAGTGGACAACTTGTAAGTGACAATTAAATTGAAAGGAAAATTAAATTGAAAGAATAATGCCCTGAGCGGGATTTGAACCCACGTCTGCCAGACACTAGTCAGGTGTGATCACCACTACACTACCAGGACAACCATGCTGGCAACACACCTGATTCAAGTAGTGAAAGGGGACTCCCGGGCTGCTATTTTTTCTTTCTATATATATATATATATATACACATAATTATACACACACACACACACACACACACACACATATAAATTGAAGAAAAAAACAAATAAACTACAAGTTCATCCCTACAAGCCTGTTTCGTGGTCGCCCACTCATCAGGAGAAATCCCCTGATGAGTGGGCGACCACGAAACAGGCTTGTAGGGCTGAACTTATAGTTTATTTGGTTTTTTTTCTTCCATATATACTTCGCTCTACTTCTATGTATTGAGCACTGTTTTACGAAAATCAAGTTTCACACTGAGCCACATTTTCACTTAATTGCTTAGTTGTTGATTTCTGTTCCCAAATTAACCTTGTCTATATATATATATATATATATACGTCGACAAATTCGAAGGGCTAAGAGGATTAACAGAAATGAAGCATTAACGCCAGCTCAAGAAAGAAAGAAAAATAACAGGACGCCGTTTGTTGTGACTTACCACCCTGGATTGCCGAATATAGGGGGAATACTTCGAGATCTGCATCCCTTATTACATATGTCTGACAGATGTAAGAAGGCCATTAAAGAATGTCCTATGGTGGCATTTCGTCGCCCGAAAAGCCTAAAGGATTATCTTGTGAATGCTAGAATACGACCTGACAACAATAATTCTGTGCCAGGAAATTACCGTTGTTCTTCTACGCGCTGCGAAATTTGTAGAAATAAGAACTATCTGAACATCGGAAATACGTTCGTCAGCAACACCACTGGAAAATCATACAACATTAACTATAGCCTAGACTGTAACAGTAGCAGTGTTATCTATTTGCTAAGTTGCAAGATTTGTGGTAAACAATATGTGGGATCAACAGTTACTAAATTTAGGCTTAGATTTAATAACCATAGAAGTAGATTGAGGGGACATTCAAGGTTGGAACCAGGAGATAGGGCCAGCGATGATTTAATCTACAAGCACTTTTTTACAGAGGGACACAATGGTTTGGACGATGTCTCAGTTCAAATAATTGATAAAGTTTATGGTAGTGTAGACAATTTGCTGGAGAAAGAGGGCCAATGGGCATACAGATTAAGAACAATAGCGCCGGAGGGTCTTAACGAAAGTGACTTTTTTTATTGTCAGAACCGCAGAAGTCGCGCGCGTAATTAATTTCTTGTCAGGCTTTTCTAGTGCACGCGCCTATTATTACCGTTAGCGTTCGTGTTTGTATTGCACGCGCTTTTTGTTACCGGTATAATTGTTAGTGCTCACGTGTTTAGATTTGTAAGCCGCACTTTTATAATTGCGTGTAATGCTTGTAACAGTCATTCACCCTGAGGAAGACTGTTCTACACAGTCGAAATATAGGTGGTCCTTAAAAATGTTTTTTTTCCCTTGTGTTTAGTTATATATATATATATATATATATATATATATATATAGACATATATATATATATATATAGTACAGTAAAGTAGAGGGGATATATTAGCAACTGATTGCCTTAATTACTTAGGATCACCAGTCTATTCCCGTTTGGATGGCGATTCATTAGGGATTTCTGAGAAATAACCTTGTCTACATATATATATATATATATATATATATATATATAGCCAAGAACTGGAAAATACGACTTTGCCAATATTTCGTCTTTATTAAAAGACTTCATCAGGGCATCAGTTGCCCTGATGAAGTCTTTTAATAAAGACGAAATATTGGCAAAGTCGTATTTTCCAGTTCTTGGCTATTATTTTAATTCGTCTGGAGACACAACCACGACAGTGGATGTTTTTGACATTATTATATATATATATATATATATATATATATATATATATATATATATATATACCTTCACAGGAGTTCAGGTTTCAGGAGTAATATTCAGGAGTAATCCTGAGGCCTGATGTATAATGGCCTTTGTTGTGCTTTAAATTGGTCGCGGTTATTCATTGGCCCTTATTGGATATTTTGTTGGTTATTGGTCTTGCATAAGTCTTTCACTTATTCTCTCCCCCTCTACAATATTTAAGCCTTTTGGATCATTACTGCCCTTTGTAATTGTAAAATTCCTCTGCTAAATATGTAATGTTATGTAAGTGTTATTCATTTCGGAATATTACCACTCTTTGTAATTAATGCATTCTTTTCATGTGAACTTGTAAATCATCGCTGTAAAGTATGTAGTGTTACGTAAGACCTACACCTACACTTGTATAAATTGCTTCATAAGAACCTTGTAAACCACATGCTGTAAAACTGATGAAGATCTAAGACCAAAACGTTTTTTAAATACATTTTTATTTTTTAGCCTCCAAAAGTTGTCTGTCCTCTGACCTTTTTTAATTTAATTTTAAAAAGTATAGTAGGGTAGGGAGGGGATATATTAGCAACTGATTGCCTTAATTACTTAGGATCACCAGCCTATTCCCGTTTGGATGGCGATTCATTAGGGATTTCTGAGAAATACAAACAGACAAGGTTAATTTGGGAACAGAAATCAACACAACTACCGGTAAGTAATTAAGTGAAAATGTGGCTCAGCCAGGAATCGAACCTGGGTCTCCAGATTACTGGTCGGATGCCTTAACCACTAAGCCACTGAACCAACCACACTGGGAACACATATTTTTACTGTACAACACAGACACAGTGTGGCCTTCTGATGGTAAGGTCCGAGGAGACAATTTCACACATTTTCTGCAATCAGGATCACATCACTACTCCCCGGTCGATCAGCGATGCACGGCCAAATCCCCCTGGAAATTAATATTTTCCTAAGAAATGGCAGTAAAATATGTATGGTTGTTATGGGTATGCGTTACATTCAAGAGATTGTATCTAGGTTACAGATGCTTTTTGTCTTAGTTGCATTACTCTAACTGGAGTATACGTTGGATTAAGGATTCCATTTTTGCAATTAGTGCTTGAAGGAACTGCATTTCTGCCAGTTCTTTTAGGTTTAACACTCAATCGTTGAAGTTGCCTGATGAGTGTGCTCATATAATTTTGAACCATACGAAACAGCACTGTCGCAATAAAACGATGATTACTCCTGAAGCCTGAACTCCTGTAAAGTTATATATGTATGTGTGTGTGTGCGTATGTAGTTAAGAGAAATGTGTGTGTGTGTGTGCGTATGTAATTAACAGAAAAAATCGCGGACGAACAACTTCTGGTGTTAAAAAAAGGATAAAAAGTAAAAATTTAATAAAACGTTTCGGTCTTAGACCCTCATCAGTTGCAGTGCAGAATGGCAATTTGTTCTTTTAAATACAGTTTAAAGTGCTAAAAGTTACGTAATGCAGTTAACATGTGACAAAAGAATATAGTGCTAATAGTTGTGTAATACAACTAAGAAAAACAAGAGCATGGCTCAAAGTTTGTGACCAACTGGTCACACATACAACTAGAAATTTTACAGGGCGCCTAAAAAATCATGTATGATCGCACAAGTTCAGTGCGACTGAGCTCATTCCTCTTACCTGGCCATCCTCATGTACTCCAACTGGTTAGACATGAAAAGGAAGCTTGGCATACTGAATTCAAATAAAAATGTAGGTATAACACAATCAGGATCCAAATAATAAAGCTACATCATTTTTGTTGCACCAGTGTGTGTTTTAACTGTCCTCCGAATGACGTTTCCATTCAATCCCAGATTCTTCGGTTTTGTAAAGACTCTGTTGACACATGCGAGAGAAGTCTACCTTTCAAAGCATGTGCTTCTCGCCAACAATCGAGTTTGACGATGTCAACTTTTAAGTTGACATCGTCAAAGCTAAAGAACTTTTAACTTACAAACCACACAATTAGCTTTCAATGTAATAGTTGTCTAGCTTTCAGCTCTCCAAGTAAATTAATCACAAGAAACAAATCCAGATGCTCTTTCTGGAGTGACGAGATCGCTTTCTCCACAAATTTCACATCCTTTGACACCACATGAAGAAACGTTGACTTCAGCACGTCAACTAGATTGTAAGGAATCTTCCCAATTCACATCAATTACCGGTGTTGACTGATGTTTGTGTTATAGCTAAACGATGAGATGGTCCTGGACTACCATATGCTTCTGAAACTCCTTTGGTGAATTTAGTACACACATCTCGACCGCGTTAATAAATTTTAACTGAAACAAATGATCGCCGCATCTTTTCTAATGTAAGGGAGTCTTTAAATTTAATTCTTGTGGTATATCACGGCCAGCAGCCCCGGCTTTAATCCAAAACTAAAGTGCATTGCACATCAAAATGAAATGAAATGGTTGTGAGCAGTAAACTGACAGTGTATATTGTCTTAGTTATTCATGTTAATTTCAAAGGATATGGAATGTGGAATTTTTCTGTCATCTTTAACATAGCACAAAGTGTAATACTTATTGAGATTGCGGAGAAGGTTGATTAAAAAAAATGTAACAATGTTATTGTTATCTTCAACGTACAGTAAGAGCCTGAAAGGAACAAACACAGAATTGAAATAAAGATAACATACTGATAAATACCTTTGTTAGCCCGAAACACCATTAAACACACACACATATATACACTTTCCTAAATCAAACCCACTCCACAAAATCTTCAACTGCAACACTCTGAAACTGACCTACAGCTGCATGACCAATGTCAAAAAAATTATCTCCAACCACAACAAAGTTGAAATTAACAAATCCTCAAAGCCCTCACACGAAACCAAAACTGCCTGTAATTGCCAAAACAAGACCTTTTGCCCCATTAGCGGAAATTGTAACGTAAAAAAAACATCATCTACCAAGCTGAGGTCACCTCACCAAACACAAGAGTGACATATATTAGCCTGTGCAACACTGAATTTAAGGAGTGCTATAGAAACCACACATACTCTTTCAGGAATTAACGTTTCAAGAATGCAACTTAATTAAGTAAATTTATATGGAGCCTGAAGGACAGAAAGGTCAATTATGAAATCAAATGGCGTATAGTAAAACAAGCAAGATCGTATTCAAACATTAGCAAAAAATGTAATTTGTGTCTATGGGAGAAGTACTATATTATTTGTAAACCGGAAATGGCTACCCTCAACAACAGAAGTGAACTGACATCAATCTGTAGACATTCGAAAAATTTCTATTGAATACTGTATTTGCTTAAACCAATTGTATCTTGACACGTCACACTAGCAGGCATTGTTCCTACTTTTCAAATGTGTATATCTTGTATGTATCCGTTATTCTCGGGCAGTTGCCTGATGATTGTTTCAAGAGAAGCATGAAACTCGGAGTAGCAAATATGTGTTTGATCTAGTCCTGTTTTGTGATATAAACACTTCAATTTTGCAAATAATTGTAAGGCCTGTTGGTGCTGTAATAATATGACAGACAATTCTAGAGAGTTGTATGTTTAATCATTGGCCATTTTAAATAACTTAAAAAGGAAATGAACTTGAATTTTCTGGATCAAAGCCGCTCTATCAAATTTGAACTCTACTGTACATATTAACTTACTAGTTAGTTCACATTACTTTACTCATAAAATGCTACTGTAACTTAACAAAGACAAATGAATCAACAAAAGTCAGTTTCAGCCTACCAATTTTTATTCAGATAAGTAATACATTTGCTTTTAACGGCAAAAACGCAATTTTTATTCAGATAAGTAATGCATTTGCTTTTAACAGCAACAAAGCTTGATTTTCCTGTGTGTATGCAAGCGTCCAGGTTACTTTTCTGGTCAATCACTTTGCTTCTAACAATCAGTCAAGTAATTACTAAAATTTGAAAACAACATTTACCATCTTGTAGCATTTTCCAGGTCTTATGAAGCCATATGAATTACACAGTTCAGTTTCAGTATTTTGAGCAGAATTGTTTGCCTTTTCTTGCAATAAGTGGAACTAGTTTTGATGCATATTTGTTTCAGCCCTTAAGTGGCTCTAATGATTTGAGATCTAGTTGATTTGGGGCTGGTTTCGTTACACATGTAAAAGCTTTCATATCTAGTATACATGTATTGCCTGCCGCCTTGCCTTATAAATCAATTATGATATGATGCGTGGGTGTTACAATAAAAAAACACCCATAGAAAGTTAAAGATGTAGTAGCACCACCCACTGGCGCAAAGTTAATGCTGGGGGCCTTTTCCAGGGGAAATTCGCCGGAAATCTGCCGGTGATTCATTCGACCCCCACACTACTACTTGGGTAAGAGGCAGGGGTAAGCCCAATTAGAGGTTGGATGTCCCGGGGCATCTCCAGGCTTGAGAAGCCGTGGCGTCCACCTGGTGCGCCCTGTTAGAGAAGCACAGCGTCCACGTGCATCCATTCAAGGCACAGCTCCTGTGAACAATGGCACAAACCCCCATCTCAAGCGAGTTGCGAGAAGTGCTTCTCCTTGAAATTGAAGAGTGGTTGAAGAAGGAAAGCAAAGAGTAGATGGATTACAAGCAAATGGAGTTCATCCATGTTCTTGTTTTCAACTGGGCGAACCCTTGGAAGTTTGTTAAAAGCACAAGAGAGACGGCCTTCATCGAGACGTTTTTGACAATGGTGGAAAAAGTGAAACAAACATGCCCCATTAAGGACAACATTTTTGGTGCGCCCATTTAAAGGTTGGGTGCGGGGAGGCACAGCCGCTGAATAGCAAACAATCAATGGTGCACCTTGTTTGGCGAGGCAAAGGCTGCCCAAAGCAAACCAGCCTTTTCCAAGAAAGAAGTTTACTTCTTTTTTCACCAAATGCTGAACAACACTTTCACCTTGGGTGAAAATGAGCAGCTCATTAAGATGGTTACCCAAAAAGAGGGGCCCCTGGCGGATTTTGCCAAAGAAGCCATCCGTGAGTACACCCAAAACAACCTGTTTGGAAAGGTGGGGGACACCACAACATTCATGTATTTGAGGCGGATGTTTATGGACCTTTCCCCCAAAAACCTCAAACAACTGAACGCACTGCTTTGGAACCCCAATGCCACCAAAACAGAAGAAAGGCAGGTTTGTAAAGATTGTGGAGACATGGTGAAAGACGTTTTCTGGGAGCACAAGTTTTATATGGAAACTGAAGGGTTCCCCAATGTTGTGGAGCTGTTCTTGAGAGCCGCAAAAGACCACATTGACAGCATCCTCAAGTGCGAGGAAGCTGAAGAGGGCTACGACACAGTGAATTGAACATTCGCGCTGGAAAGGAAAATGAATTTGTTGTACAACATCAACCAGCTTCCACCCAAGCTGCAGGACAAGACCCTCAGCGCTTTCGTGAAAGTAAAACTTGATGACAAAAAAGTGTGGGGTGGGCAAAGCTGCACAACGAGCTTTTTTGGTGGTTTGCAGACGCGCCTTTTTGTTAACACGAAAAGTGCCCCATCAAAGTGACACAATGTGGGATTTGCCACCTGTGCGGATGAAACGGGCGCTACTGGGTTTGTTGGAAAAAAAGGGCGAGACCACCTTCTCGAGCCCTTTGAGGTAAACATCCAAGATTTTGAAGAAAGGTAGATCATAACTATATAACCTAAATGATCGCAGTGTGTTTGTTGATTGTTTGTTTGTTGAAAGAGAAACTTTATCCCATGAGGAAATAATCTGGGTAGTTCACCGGGTTTTGGAAGAGCTCAAGCACCCAGACCAAGTTTTTCCTTTTCCAGGCCAGGCAGGCCAGGGCATGCCCCCACTGTCTCTTTTTCCACGGTATTGAATCCAGAGACTTGACCATCTTGTGGTCGGCAACATGCTTGTATTTTTTTTGTTCTCCCCGTACTTCTTCGCGAAAAGCGCAACTGCTGTAATTAGCATCATGCTGCATTGCAACCGCATCAGTTTCCCCACTTAGTTGTTGGTAAATTTCTTGAATTTCTCCCGTTTCAGGGTCATATTTCAGCTGTTTGTCAAGGGGGTTATAGGGGCCAGTGTAGTTGTGGCTGGGCAAAGTCCAACCTTTTTTCGGTGTGGGAAGTTTTCCGATTGCAGTGTGGATGTCAATCTCACCCCCTTTGTAATGTCTGACATTGTCTGTAAGCCCCTTCAAGGCTTCTGAGCCCAGTAATTTGAAATCGCTTGCCAATGAGGCTGTTGGATTCACAAACATACTTGTGTAGTGGGAGCCTGCCTTCTGACCAACGTTCCCCCATTTGAGCCATTCAGATCTTTTCTGTTGGTCTTGTACTGGCGGTTTGGTCTCACTTTTGTGGAGAACTGGTCATGATCAAGCAGTTCAAGTCCCACTTTTCCAATCACCGGGACAGCTTTCTTCATTCCATAATCCAGCATTTGCTTTTGCAAAGCGGGGTTTCTCAAAGCCTCTGAGGCATAATAGCGGCCAGCTTCCACCCCCTTTTTTGCAAGAAATGGAACCCCATGCTGCAAAAACAAGTTGGTTGCTGTGCCTGCAAGGTCAGTAAAAATTCCAGTGCCCTCTGCAAGACAGGGCTCCGTCAGTTTCCTGGCAAGAAGCCGCTGTTTGTTATACCACAGACCGCGCATTTGACTTTGAGTATTTTCTGGTGGTTCTTGGTTCCGACAACCCGTCCGGTCCCGGCTACATTCGGGGTTTTGCGTGTGTCTTTCACACAGTAGACCTCCATTTGTCCACCTCAAGGTGCTGGGGCACTATATGCAAGAAATAATTTTTCACAACCCGCTCGTTTTCATGCACATAGCCACAAAACATTTTAAGAATGTTTTCAAAACTTGGGCCTTTGTTTCGTTCATTGAGGAAAAGCAAACAATAGTACTCACACCTCACACTCCCAATCCACTGGATTTGGTTGTCGTTGCAAAGAAAAGTTTTCCTCCCCAACCTTCGCATTTCAAGCTCCCATTCATCCAAGGGTGGCATTCCAAAAGAGTCGAAATATTCAAGTCAAGTCAAGTCAAGTTTATTGTGTCTATACACTTAGCTTTTGTAGGACAATCTCACCAGCTAGTTTGCAGGTATATTCCATGTCTTTTCCACACCAGCAGCAAACCCAAGGTGTGCCCAAACTTCCGAAATCATCCATGTTGATGATGCAGAGTGAATGGTGCAGGGGTTTGGCCTCATTGCACAAGAAGATTCTCTTTATTGGGATGCCAAGATATTTGCACCAATTCATCAGGTCAATGTTGGAAAGTGGCACGTCCCTGAATTTCATGGATGATGAAGATGGGGCGTTAGTAATCCTCCCAGCGGCCGAAGACAGGTTGAGGGTGGACGTGCATACCCTTCCCCTGGGGAGGAGGGGTTGAGGGGGCGCCAAGTGCCACGATCGCACTTGCATGCCTCCACCCAATGCCTTTTTGACAAGTTTGATGGTAAGAGGAACCCCGATGGAAGCCAGCATGCCAAGAAACCCACCATATTGCATGGCGCCACTGCCGGGGACCATTCCCTTGCCAACAAGAAGCTTTTCCACAACCTTTTTCTGTTCTGGAGATAGTGCTTGAACGAGTCTAAAGAGCTGCAATTCCTGGGGGCTGAAACCCTTTCCGAAAATCTTTTTCAACACCTTTTCCATATCGAAGCTGAGCCCCGCTGTTGCCAAATCCTTGGCTGCATTTCATTTGGTTGATCTGGGTGGTGGTCAGGAGGAGGTTGTCACCACACCCCAGCTGTTCGGCTTTGACGTGCAGAGTCACAGCCGCTTTTGTGGCGAAAGCCTTTTGGAGCCTTTTCTTTTGCCCATCAGACAGCGCAATCTTGGACGGGTGATACACCATTGCCATCTTATATTTAAGAAGAAGAATTTCCCATGTCCCATGTTTGGCGTTTTTCACGCTGGGGGTAATTTGCCACTGCCCGCCAGCATCTCTTCAGCTGGTGCTGGTGGCTAGTGTCTCTTTTCTAAGCTCCACTTAGCAGGCTCCATGAACCTTTCGTTGATGAGCTTTTGCCTCTCTGGTGACAGCTGTAGGTTCGGAACCCACAATTCGAATGTTTGGACCACAATTCTCCACCCAGTGCCAACATTCTGAAAGATCATTTCATTATCATCCTGCAGCACAATTTCGAACTCTAGCTGCATCTGAGGCAAGAGTTTGTCTGACGCCTCCTCAAAGAAGGAGTAGCAGTTAAGGGGGATGACGGTTTTGACCAGAGCACCGCCTCACAAAAGGAGATGCCATGCGTGGATTCCAACATTTGTGAAGGGGATTGCAGGGTTTGTTACAGTCGTGTTGTCTTTGTCAAGATACCAAAACTCGTCCTCGGCTGCGGTTCGCACGTAATCGTCAGAGTACTCCGCCAGGTTTTTGACAAAAATCACTTTGAGGAGGTTGGTTGCTACATAAACGTTCCTCCCCACCAACTGCACAGTCGGGTTTTCTATCAGCAAGAAAGAGCTGTTGATCGGAGCTGTTTGTGCATTGTTTGAAATGTTTGCCTCATCCGTGAGAGCTTCGAAGGTGTATTCAACATGAAAATAGGCGTCGTACCAGTCGCGGAAAACGTCCCTGTCTTTCACAGAGAACTTCAGCCCGTTTTTGATTTGGTGCTGGCCATTGCTCGGCAGCATGAGTGCGGTGTCCAGATTGACCCGCTCATAATCCCCCTTCTCGACAAAGCATGGGGACTGAAACATTGGTTGTATATTCATGAAAACAATTTCAAAGTTGGTTTGCTAAAATTCGGTTCAGCTTCAACATTGCGTCGGAGGGTGGTTTTGTTTTTGCAATCCCACCTTTGGGTGCCCCATCTTGGGGCAACGCTTCTACAATATTTGTTGAATTTTATCGGCCCCCCTTTCAGCCACCACCTTGGCCACTTTTTGGCCCACTTTTTCAGCGTCCGCTTTGGCGTTTTTTTCGTGGCCTGGGTTGCGCCCTTTTTGAACTCATTTCCAAGGGCCATGAGGGTGTCACGGTTCACACCTAAGCCTTTGTGTTAGAAGCGATAATGGCCAGCGCGCTCGTCAAAGAACTTAATCCACTCGCTTGGATAAGTCATTTTCCCCCTCTGGGCAAAAGCTGTCTATACCTTGGCAAGAATTTCCTTCACACCCTTTAATTGGTGGAATTCATTGTTCATCGATCATGAGGCTCAGAGCCACATCAGTGCCATTGAGGTCCAGGGGGTTGTTTCGCCTGTTGGTCACCTGGACCCCCACAGAATGAATCCGGGTTCAGTTGACCGGATGAAACTCCAGGCGGCGGGGCTCTGCCGAAAAAGGGGTAACTGACTTGAAGGTCCTCGGTGGACAAGCTGTACAAAACATCGCTTGGCACATTATTTGCCCACCACGTGATCAAATCGCAGTGAAGAAAAACCCAGTCGATGCCTCTGGTGATGTTTGGAATAACAGGCAAGGGCAGCATGGTTCGCAGGGTACACAAGGACCGCCAGGCTCACACGGCAATTATTTAAAAAAAGATGGCAACACCCCAGTGGAGGGCAATCTTGACATGGGGGAAAATCTTATCAGAAATGTGGGTTATCCGATAGACATTCTCGATGCCGTGAACAAAAGCCATCTCAATTCATAACTTGGGCGATGTTTGAATATCAACGGATCCAACCCCGCGTGGGATGATTTAAACATGGCGGGAAATCGAATTATTGATTTGAAAGATGTTGATTCCGACACGCTTGCAAGTGCCGCCGTCAACAAAAAATATGTGGATGAAGGTTTGCAAACCAAATTTGATACGGTCACACAAAAAAATTGGACATGAACACCAACTCGATTGTGGATCTTGCTCCGCCTTTTGACCCAGAAGACATGGTAAACAAACATGTTGATTCCTTTTTCATCTGAGGAGACAGAACAGAGCCAATGTTTGGAGACATGGACGTGAGGCAAAACACTGTCACTGGAATAAAAAAAAACGACAGCACGGACTTGTCCACCGCTGTGAACAAAAGATACATTGACGCAACGTTTTTGCCGAAAAACGTGACTGAGAATCTTGATATGAAGTCGAAAAAATCGAAAATCTTGGTGCAGCAACAGCGGATGCAGATGCCGTCGTTTGAAAGCGATGAAAGATTTCGTGGCCCATTCTCATGTTGGGCCTTCCAGCAGGCAAGCAAATCCATTCAACTACCTCATGAAAGGTGTGTCCGACTCCTCATCCGAAAACAACATAAGTGTCACCGGGATTGTCAACTTCGCCGCCTCCCCTCACCAGATCAACAAAAAGGCCTATGAGTTCACTCTCACCAAGACACAGTCAGCGATGATTACCGCGCGTGGATCGGTTTCAATCTTTGTTCGCTGCCGTTCGGGTATTTCACGTTCGTGGTTGAATACTTCCCGCCGGAAATGAAAAACGTGACCGTAAGGGCAAGCGCCACCATCATTAAGATCACGAACCAAACCACACGAACCTTCAATCTGGCGGCGCCTACCCGAAATACACAAAAACCCTCATTCAATTCCACCAGTGGAGCCCCTCCACCCCTAACTACAGACAGACAGACACCTTTATTTAGTTATAAAGCTCAGGGTAGTCCCTTTAGGAGCTAAAAGCAACCTGCTATCAACAGGAGCCCTGAGCACTAAAATACACTATTTACATGGAAAGTATTTTATAAAAAGTACCACAACGTCAATATAATCAAACTAATTACAATATGAATAAACTATAAAAACTATATAAAATGTATTAATAACTACAATGAACCATATATAGATTGATACATTAATTCTTAAGACATAAGGAAATATCATTAAAAACTACGCATCCATAATAATAAAACGATCTCTTGGCGACTTCAGTTCTTACGGCAGGTAGATGAAGCAGATCACATTGTCTAGTCGCGCGCGAGTGAATATTGTTGTTAAAAGTAAAGTAGCCATCAAAATATTGAGGGCAACGCCCTTCAACGACTTCTTTACCAGCTGAAAAACATGTTCACGACATCTTTCTGCAAGCGCCGGCCACTTGAGAATGTCCATTGCAGGGCTACTGTGAGACGTTTTGGCAACAATTCTACCTGCTCTCTTCTGCAATGCCTCTAAGGCCTGACTATTTCCCTCACCGCAGCAACCCCACAGAGTATCACAGTACTCGAGAATTGGTCTAATTAACGAGATATATACGACATTGGCACTATGAGTCGTCAGATTATCGCGAAGGCGGCCTAACATACCTACACGCTTGCCAGCCTTAGAAATCACTTTCTTTACGTGACTGCCCCAGCTAAGGCGTTCATCAAAAACGACGCCTAGATAGGTGAACTCATGAACCCTCTCAATTTGTTTGCCATCAATGCATATATTAAAAGATTTTTCCCTGGCAAGCCTAGGAGCGGTCCCAAAAAGCATAGCTTCAGTCTTTTTAACATTAATAAAAAGACTATTACTAAAAAGCCAGCATTCAATTTTGAGCAGTTCTTCATTGAGTTTCATTTCAATAGTGGAAACTTGGGAGGACAAATAAAACAAAACTGTATCGTCAGCGTACATAATAATACTGCACTCAGACACCGCTTCCGGTAAATCGTTCACATGTAATATGAATAACAACGGACCAAGAATGGACCCTTGAGGTACCCCTATAGACACACCCTCGGGGTTTGATGTCACTACATTTATTTAGATCTGCACGGCTCAACTTCTGGCTCAACCACGGGCCACCTGGTTGTTTATGGGATTTCTGGCTACATTTGAAGCATGGACTCAGGTGTTTTTGACTCGGTTTGGGCTGTGGAACATGGAACAATGACCATGGAAACCGACTTGGATTTCAACGGTAATCTTCTTTTGCAACCAAAATTGGGGACCGCTTTGGATTTGAATTACAAACAAGTTCACAGCGGCAGCCTGGAGCTGTTCCATGGGGACGCTGGTGGGATGATAATGGGGACCACCCTGGACATGGGTGGGTTTTCACTTTATCGACCAAAACTAGGTGGTGATTTGGATTTGGATGGAAACTATGTGATCGATGGAAAAGCAACATTGTTTGGTGGAACAAATGGGCAGATGACGCTGCAAAGTGACCTGAACATGAACATGTATTTAGTTCATGAACTGAAATTAGGTGGAAATTTGAATATGAATGACAAAGGGGTTTACTCCAATGACCACCCATTGTTCGGCACAAGCGCCCGCCTAATGTTGATGCAAGATGAGTTGGCCATGAATGGGTATATGATCAAACAAGCGAAATTGGGGGATGATTTGGATTTGAAGAGGCAAAAGTTGAAAGAGGGGAACACTCCCCTGTTTGACTTCACAAACAGGGCCCTCCACTTTTCGGTACCTGTGATTGGTCCTGGCATGGTTTACCAATTCAGGAGCTTCACTGTCACAGCCACACGCCCCTACGACTCATCATCCCCGAGTGGGTTGTTTTCCCCCTACCAGGGTTTTGGGCGCCCTACACCCTTTTCCAATGAATAATCGCCTTTTATGTTCATTTAATTACTCTCCCACACCGTGGAGAATTCAGGGCTGATGCTGTTGTAAATGGGTGACCCTGCACCATGGCTCATCACACCCTTTAAAAGGAAGGCCTTTGAAAAGATTTACAAGCGTGGACCTCTCAAATGGCCAAAGCTGCTGCAATTTGATCCTGGGCGCGAGTTCATGGGGGCGTCTCGAGGCTGATGGAAAGCCACATAATGGCCATTTGCCACAGGTGCATTGAACTTCACCACGACCAAGCCATTGTCGAACACTTTAACCACACTCTTGCCGAGCATTTGTTCGGGCACCAGTTCGCCATTGAAATGCTTTCACCAGAGGGTATGCGGTCTGTTGCGTGGGTGACGAGGCCTCCCAGGGTTGTTGCTGTTCTCAACTGACAAACCACGCGGCTGACAGAGCAAAAACCCACAGTTGCAATCAAGCAACGAACAGTTTTTGCCGAACCGTCGACGGCCCCTTATTTTGAGACCTGTTTGTGCGGCCGAAAAAAAGCTTCCTGCCAGCATGGAAGTTCGTTATTTGTTTCAACCTGGCGAGTTGGAGGGTGGTGTGCAAAGGGCCACAGATCCAATCTGGTCTCTGAAAACTTTCACGCTCGAAAGAACCATTATCAAACCGAATCAACCTGTCATGTATTGGCTTCACGATGGGCCAAAACGCAGCTTCGTTCACGAAGAATTAATGGTGGTTCCTCCGAACACCGAATTGCCACCAACCAACCCTGTTTAGCAGAGGCTGTGATATTCGATGGGCTCTGTGTGAATTATGTCTGGCAGCACCCGCCGTTTGTTGTAATAAGGGCTCAGCCCCAATTTCTGCTGTTTGTAAGTCATCATCCGCCCGTTTCTCATGCGGAAACCCCTGTTTGACGCCATGTCCTTGCCTCCCACCAGCGCTGCTCCAAAGCGGGCCCAGGTGACCACATTATGCGCCTTCGACATCCCCTTTGTACTCTTCTTGTGTTTTCCGTTCTCCTCTTCCTCCACGAAATAACATTTCGAGCAAAGGGCAATCATTCACTCGCCAACACACTCGAGTTTGAAGAGGGCAGGGTGTGACCACTCCACTTGTCCCAGGCCAGCCATTAGTTTTTGCAGGCCTCAAAGGCCTCTCTCGTTTCCGGCTTAACAATGTCTTCCAACTTTTCACCGGAGAGCGCCATGTATAAACTGTCAGTGTCCATCTGAATCAGCTCAAAATCACTGCGGTCAACAAACTGATCGAGAAAGTCGTAGTAAAACTCCAACATCCGCAGCTTCGCAAGCTGATACACCACGACTCCGACCTGAAAAGGCTATTTGATTGTGATCCAGGGCTTTCGGCTTTCCAGCTCATACGCCACTCCGATTTCATCAAGATCACTGAAATAAGCACTTCGAAGGGTCCTGTCAACAACCTTCTCATCTTTTGTGTAAACCATGTTGGTCTGGCGCTCCAAGGCCTCAATCATCTCACCGTATGCACTGTTCCCAGCAGCTTGAATACCTCAGCGAGCAGCGCCTTGCTTTTTTCCATGTCTCCCATGTGGCATGCCTCCGTCACCTGCTCCATGAACCAGGCGAAGATTTTCTGTGGTTGGTAATCAATTGTTTGGTGAACACTGTGATAACCGCCCCATGGTCCATGTACCACCGAAGTAAGGGGGCATACACCAACAACTTTTTGCGGACAGCGCCCCCACCAACTTTTTCCCATCACCTCGGGTTCTGCCTGTGTGCCACAAGTAATCCAACATGTGCTTCAGCACAGCCTTGATGGGCACCTGCTTGTTGATGAAGAACGGGCACATCTCCTCAAACTTGGGCTGCAGAGACTCTGGGATTTGGATGTAAACCTCAGCAAACCCAAACCAAGTTCCGGTTTTGAGTCTGTTTGAAGATGGGCACCATGTTGGGGCCAGAATTATAATGCACAACCTGTTCTTTCCCACAAGGAATTTCTTTGAGCATTGTTGACAAATTAAGGGTGTTCGCGTCGTATCTGACGATTTTTTGGCAGGTTTTGGGGAACTGGTGCGATAGAATTTTTGTGGAACCAGCTTCATGATGATGTGTGACCAGGCTCAGCCCTCCAACAATAAGCTTCACTTCCAGGACTCCAAAACTCAGCGCCGCGCTCCACCACTCCCCGCAGGAGATAGTAAAGGCTCACACCAGGGATGCTGACAGCGTCTTTCAGGCTGTTGATGCCTTTCTTGGTGTAAAAGTTGCACATTTTCTCCAACGCTTCCAGCCTGGGGGCCACATCAAGGTTGTTGTAGTAGCGCAGCAAGTCAGCAAAGGTTTGCACGCACTTCTCTTCAAACAAGCGCTTGCACTCTTCTTATTCCGCACATATGAGAGGGAATTTCTCCTTCAGGCTCGAGTACCAGGTGGGGTTATCAGGCAAGCGGGGATAATGAAGCTTTTCAGTGGAATCAAACCACTCGTACGGAAACCAAAATTTCTCAGCTGTGCAGCCGTAGGCTTTCACCCACTTGTCGTACCTGGTTCCCAGCCCAAGGTAGTTGATAATGTCCAGGAAACGAACTCTTTTGCCAGCAAGAACATGATTTTGTTGGTGTTTTTAGCCACTTTGATGTTACCGGCGGCACCGGCAAGCTGCTCCACGAAGTGCTCTCTGATCACGTTGAGGTCATAGCGTCCGGAGTTAAACCCAAGAACGGGCACTTGGTTGCACCATTCATCAATGTTTGTGCGGCGCATTTTTGGCAACAAGTTGAAGTCTGCAAGAACGAACTCTGCTCTTACCCTTTCCCGAATGTTTTTCCCGTGCGGCTCCAACTCTTCCACGAACTTGCGCGCCAGCTCTTTGGGGTCTCTTTCACAGATATGCGTGGGATCGCGTTCGAGCGTATCACCCACAGAGACTGAAATCGGCACATGCACGTTTTCAAACATAAACACCCCTGTCGGCTCCTTGCGTTGGTTTTTGTCACCAAACGACTCAAAGTCATACAGAATCACGTGGGGGAAACTTCTTGTGAAAGTCTTTGGTTTTCCCCTGCCACGCCCAACTTCGCACGCCCATCCCTCAACCATGCGAAAACCCGCCTGGCGGAGTGCTGTTGTTCGAGCCACCGTGGCTTGGAAAAGGGCTTCGCATGTTTTGTTGCCCCGGTCAATGATTGTCTCACAGTCGGGGAAACATTTTGGGCACCCATGATATTGGAAAACCGTTTTTGTGGTGGGGTGGAAGCCATCCAAGGGGGCCCCAGCAATCCACCTCTCTCCACCATGCCCACACATTGCATTGTCAACATGAATTTTTCGTTTTTTGGTTTCATTTTCAAGCCAGTTGGTGGGCCCCACGTAATGGTTTGGTCGGGGAAGAAAGCTCTCTCAAAGGTTGTTTTTGGTGCCTTGACTCTTTCCGCCAGGCAAACAATTTCTGTTACACCTCGGGCGCATGTTGCGGCGTGCCGTTGAAGGTAACAAACTTTTGTGAACTGGGCGCGGCAATGACCACAATTGTACACCTTTGCCAACCTCTCAATGCCATTAATGACAAACGCGTGCCCGTCAAAAATCCCAATTGTCAAAATATTTTTCAGTTTTGCTGGTGCATTCCGTCTAAGGTGCCACACCACTACTCCCCCTTCTTCCTGCTCAGGCTCATAAACAAGAATGCCGAGCCACTCGTAAAGGGGGCACCCCTGGTTAAGATGGTGCTCAACCTGGTCCAATTCGTCAAGAGAAGTCTTTGGACAGACTTTGGTGGGTGTGTTGAAGAAACCCTGTGCAAGCAAGCGGGCCGCATTTGTGGAGCGGTCTGGTCTAGCCCCTTGGTGCACTACAATACAGCACCAAAGACAAAAGTTGTCCCAAAAGGTGTCCAACACCACCATTGGTCCCCCACGCCCCGCACAAGGTTGCGCAGCCAGTCAGGAAGGGGACCTGTTCCCACCAGCGGTTGGCGGGCCTTCACAACTTTCACATCAAGGTTAAAGAAGTTTTGAAATACCCATTTTGTGTTTGGTCTTCAATTTGATCTATACTCAACCGTTCTTCTTCTTTGCTTTTTAACCACTTCTCAGCTTCTGAAAAAGAGTTAACCCTTGGGGGAACCTTTTGGGTTTGAATAATGTACTATCTCTTTGCCATTTTCAATTTTACGTAGTTGAAAGCTGTAAACATGTATGAGGTAAAAAGCCGTACAAATTTCTTTTCTAATCTCTGCGATAAAATCAGCTGTTGCATCGTTGTTCAACTTTTGAATCTTGCGCAACAGAATGAAACAGCACCCCCACCTCCCAACCTCTACCCTCCAAGTTTTTGGTCATCAAACAAATCCCGAATCTCTGTTGAAAAGTTTGGTGCTGTTCGCCTTCTTGCAATGGGGCTGGTGTCAAATAGCCTCAAAAGCTCTTGTCGTTTTTGCCTGTTCTCGCAAACGCTGTATCAACCGTGGTAGGGGGTGGATTTGAAAGGTTGTGGGCGCAGCGGTTTGCACAACCGGGCCTTTGTTGCTGCAGAAATGGGCTCATCCAACACATTTCGGTTGTTTATATTGGAAGCCCTTGGTAAAAAAGCCCCAGAAAGGTTCTGTTCTTGCGGGGGCTGCATGTCCACGAACAGTTGCCCTATAAACTCTTTGAGAGTTTGTTGGGCGGTGTGTTTTGCCGTATTGGAGTCCACAAGGGTTTGTGCCTGGATTGGATGTACATGGAGGCCGTGCTTCTCTAACAGGGTGCACCAGGTGGGCGCTGTGGCTTCCCAAGCACGGAGATGCCCAGGGACATCCAACCTCTAATTGGGCTTACCCCCGCCACTTACCCAAGTAGTAGTGTGTGGGTCGAATGAATCACCGGCAGATTTTCGGCGAATTTCCCCAAAAAAAGGCCGCCAGCATTAACTTCGCGCCCCACCCCCACTAGCGTGAAGTTAACGCTGGGGACCTTTTTTCGGGGACATTCGCCGAAAATCTGCTGGTGATTCATTCGACCCCCACACTACTACTGTTTACCAAACATACAGAAAAACTCTAATTAGTTGGAAACTCTCTTACCCCTCACGTTGCATTTCTGCTTATGCAATTTGTGGCTTTGAAGTGGCAGATAAACAGATTTTTTGTCATGGCTCATGAGGATGTCAACCCCCACACAACTACTGTTTACCAAACATACAGAAAAACTCTTACTAGTTGGAAACTCTCTTGCCCCTCACATTGCATTTCTGCTGATGCAATTTGTGGCTTTGAAGTGGCAGATAAACAGATTTTTTGTCATGGCTCATGAGGACATGCTACTGAGCATGCCCATTACGAACAAGGAAATTCTCTGTGCTAGCCCATGGAAAATGTCACATCTAAAAGCAAAGATTAAATGAAAGGAATTGCTCACAGAAGGGTATGTCTTTCAATTAATTATTTTAACAATCTCCTTTGTGTTGGTTTTCAGATTTCAAGTCACATGGATCCTAAGCACCCTCTTACCAGGCCTACTACTCCAGCCGCGAGAGTTACAGAGACTACTCAAGGTTTTGACTTACACATTCCTTATTAATATGACTATGAATATTACTTCCTTCTGTACATTGCAGTGTAAATTAATGCTTCCTTAGTAGCAGCATAGAGATAATGGTTATTTAAAAAGAGAATAGGTATGCTAAAAATAGCTCTGTGGCCTCCCTCCGTAACAAATAAAAAATTAAATACCCTGCTTTCTTTTGACAAAACTGAGCAAGCTGGAAGCTGTTTCACCACTTAAGCAATGCTCTGAGAGTACTGCATAAATTCTTGATCACTTTGTTGCTTGCAGGTGAACTTGTTTGCTTGTGTTTTGGTTGTGCAATGGCAAGATCTGAAGGTGGAAAATTATATTCTCAAATAACCATGTTTTGCGGACAAAATAATATTTTTTGTGAACAACTCTGTTGTTTCAAAACGGGAACTCATTTTCGTCTGTTTTATTTTACATGCACAGTTAATGCACTGGTGTTGGAAAATTCTTGCCACAGGCTCATACCATTTTTTTCTGGGCTTTTTTCTTCACTTGATTATGCATTATGCATACTTAATTATCCTCTCCCCATCAGGGCTTTTCAGGGATAATTTACAACACTGGCTGGGGGACATACCAGACTACTTGTGCAGTTTACAATTAATAAAGTTACTAATGAGTGTCCCTGTCATGTGAATATCGAATTAGGACAGATACTAGGTGTGGTCACGGCCAGAGATTTGTTACGTTAAACTCATTCATGAAACAACACCTAGTCCACTTCTTTGCTGACTCTCAGAAGTACAACACGCTCCTTGCGGGGCAAATTGATTCTTTTACAATCTGGGGTTAGCACCACCAAATATGGACTAAATACTTTTAGGTATTATGGTCCAAAAATCTGGAACTCTCTAACTGGTAACTTAAGAATTTCCCCGACCCTTAAAATTGATGCATATATTTGTAATTAAGTTTTCTATTATTACTTTCTTTTTAATCTTTTTAATGGGTACATATTTAGCATTGGCTAATTAAGCTATTAGCCTAATAAGCTCCAGGCCTCAAGTATAAATAAAATCTGTCTGTCTAACTGGCTGGCTGGCTGTCTGTCTGTCTGTCTGTCTGTCTGTCTGTATGTATGTATGTATGTATGTATGTATGTCCCTAGTGGTTCTTTTAGAGTCAGATTCAGTGAAAGTACTGAGATGGGACCTACGGTTTTTCGTCCTTATCCAAGAAGACTAGAAAGTCTAACCGTTTGTAGATGTCCTTACAAAGGCTTTTAGAGTCAGATTCAGTGAAAGTACTGAGATGGGACCTACGGTTTTTCGTCCTTATCCGAGAAGACTAGAAAGTCTAACCGTTTGTAGATGTCCTTACAAAGGCAGCACTTTCTCCTCAATTATTTAAAGACCCCAAGTGTTGGTACGACCCCCTGCATGGTATATCCGGTGCTCTACCAACTGAGCTAACCGGTTCACAATTTTAAGAGTGATTGTCAGTAAAAATCAAAGAAATTGTGGCCACGGTCGAAAAATCGATTTTGCTCATACTTTGTCAGTTTGAAGGCCTAGGTGAGTAACCGAAGGATATAAGGTTAGTTTTTTAATATTCCATAGACCGGCAGAAAGCCATGAAAAACAGTTATCCTACCGGAAGCTCGGATTTTCAGCTCACGAGAACTCGAAATTTTACACTTCTCATCTTCTCGCTACACAGACGTTTACATAAAATTACAATGCAGCGCCTTTGAAATCTGTAACTCAACATAACAAGGGACAATAGAGTAAATTAACTCCACGACCAAAGTTTGTATATAAAAGGATTCAATTTGGTTTAACGGTTTGAAACGTTTTAGAAAATATATCGTTCTTATATATTGTCTACACAGGCATAAAAGCAAACTAAGAAACACATTAAATCTCACTGACTCGACCTAATCAGAGTCACGCACAAGCGACTTACCTACAACAACAAGCAAACATTTGCATGGTCCGTCCATTTAAGATAAGTCACATTTTGAAATATCTTGCTTGACGATGTGCTTGGTTATCCAGTGATCTTGCTGGAGAAATCGAAAATAACTTAAAATAGTGTAGCAATACAAACTGGAACAATTTAACAATTTTTTAGTATGAGAAGATTCATGCCGTCGATAGCCAATAGGAAGTAACTGTTCCCACAAAAAGGAAATATTGCATCGTTCTACAATGAACAAATCTAATTATCCATATCTCTGAAACATTACATCTAAAACCAGAGTTTATTGTTGAGGAACTTCACAGACACACAGAAGAACGATGTCTTGTTCGTTCTTGACTTTTGTAGGTGGGATTTGAAACGTAAACGAATGTACCAGCTCCTCAACTTCCGTCACACCACTCAGCTGTATAATAAAGATGATAATAAAATATCATAAAAAGTCCTTGAACTTTTCCGCCATTACAACAGAACTAGAATTGATTTTAGCGAGATGTTGGTGTTTTCAAAAGCCAATGAATTTATTGACGATGACTATCTTTCCGGCACAGAAGGACGATTAATTTTTGCACTATCCCGGAAGTTTTTTTCACGTCACTGCAAGGAGCTGTGAAAAGTACCCGCACTGCCAAAAGAAATAAATTTATTCCAATCCATGACGATATTAGAACTTTCAAAACAGCTTGCTCCTGTGGGCTCAGGTAAGTAGCCAATTATTCAATGTTTTACCAAACAGAAACTGTCTTCAACGACGGAAAGAGAGTGAAGGTTATTTCGTTACTTACCTCCTCATTCGGTCGTCCAATCCAATTGTTGATAACAACTTTTATTTCATAACTCATTTATAGATTGTGCTTATATTATATAAACCAACATTGTGGTCTTTGTTTAAAACATTTCAATTTAGCTTCCCAAAAAGCCCCTTGAGAAAGATATATAAAGAAAAAGGAAAGTCTATTCAGAATGCCACGTACCCCTCTTCTTCTCGCTTCTCTTCGTACAGACAGCTTTCGATTGTTATTGCTCTTCTCATGTAAGATGCTTGCTATTCACGTTCCATCTGAATTGTAAATATCATCCCGGGGGAATAATTAATGATATGCAAATGAGTATATATAATAGGAAACATTAGCACGCTTTGTCCCATTCACTTCACTGTGTCCGACAAGAAGGGCGTTTGGCGTCGAAGGTAGTGGAACCCGACTTACTCGCTAAGATGGCCGCGAACGCGAACGAGTAAGTTCTTCGTCCACCTGCTGCAGAACAGGTTGCTTTGGCTGTGGCTGAGGCGGCTGGTAATCAGCCTGAACAGCCCGAAGGTTAAGTTCCAGTCCAACAAGTTGTCAATGCTCCAAATGATGGTGGAGGCCCCGCTAATGCTCCAGCTCTTGAGGTATCGTGTTTCATATCTTTTCGCCGTGTTGTTAAGTTCCCTCTTTGGCTGGGTTTCGTTTTTTTTCTTTAGGAGGCGACAAAACTGTAGTCTTATGCCTGCGTGGCGGTAAATTGTTTGTTTTATTTGCGCCTGTGTGGCGGCCAGTTTGGTGCTCAATTACGAGTTTTATTTTCGCCTGTGGGGCGATAAGTTTATGCCCGTGTGGTGGCAAGTTTGTGATTTTATGCCGGTGTGGTTGTAAATTGTCTGTTTTATTTTCGCCTGTGTAGCGGCAAGTTTGTGTTTTATGCCTGTGTGGCGCTCCTTTGTGAGTTTTATTTACACCTGTGGGAGGCAGAGGGGGCTAGGACCTTTTCCCGGATCTGGGCGAGTAACCCCCGTCGGCATACTGCATTTCTCAGTAGTCGGCGGACGTTCTGTTATCAGTCGTTTGAGGTTGCTCTCTCCTGGTCGGGGACTCCGTCTATATTTTCTCATTTGGGGTATTTCTGTTCTCATATCACTTCTCCCGTTTCCCCTTTTCCTAGATCCCGCCCTTAAAGAAACGAAGACTGCAAATTTATGGAGTGGAAAGTGGGAATAGGGAAGGGGCTGAGGAGTTTCTCGAGCAGGTCATCTCTTTGCAACCCAGAGTATCCCAATCTTGGGTTAGTGTTGATGGAGTTTCCGACTGGGAGGGAAAGCAGCAGTTATGGGTACATTTGAAGGATGTGTTGGTGTCGGGTGTTGAGCCACAGTTAGGAACACTAAGGTTGAGGGACCCTGATGGGTTCATTGCTGGTGGCCTCCACACCAATCCGAATGCTTGGGAATTGATCTTACATCATCACCCGTTAGCTCAGGAGATTCTCGGTTGGATTCGCCATAGAGTAGATATTTTGCACTTCTCTCTTCATGGTTTTCGTAGTGGGGCGGCAGTCTCTATGGCTCTGGCTGGTGTAGACCTTCATGCAATTATGAATCATGTTGGCTGGGAGAGAAGTGAAACGGCTTTGCACTACATCAAGTTAAGGCAAGTGATTAATCCGGCAGGTGCAGCTGCCAGGTTGGTGGATCTTCCTTCTGATGCTGGCAAAGACTACAAATGTTTTGATGCTTTGACAGGATTTTTTCGGGCTTTCTAAACTATGTGCCTTAATGAAATGAAAGGAAAATAGCACTAGAAGGTAAAATGTGATTTATTTACCATACAACAGAAAAAGACAAAGAAATAGTAAAAGTAAAATTCTCCCTAATTGCCGGGGGTGTTTCGTTGGTGATAGACAAGAAATGAACATATAGGAGACTCTTGAGGACGTATGCTTTACGCTTAGGGAGAGGGGATAAGGATTGGGAGAGGGTTTGTTTCCCGAGATCGCTGTCGGGTTGTTTGGGTGTTCATACGGTAGCGTATGGCTTGGGTAGCTTGGGGAAGGTCAGATTGATTTCCCATACCTTATTATAATGTCATGAATAACAATACCCAGGGATGAATATTATACTATTCACGTTCCATCTGAATTGAAAATATCATCCCAGGGGATTAATTAATGATATGCAAATGAGTATATATAATAGGAAACATTAGCACGCTTTGTCCCATTCACTTCACTGTGTCCGACAAGAAGGGCGTTTGGCGACCCGCCCGCCCTCCCGAGCGAGTAAGTCGGGTTCCAGCTTACCTACATTCAATTCAGTCTGTCTTGGGCTTGTCCCAGGTTAGATTGATTTTCCCATACCTTATTATAATGTCATGAATAACAATACCCAGGGATGAATATTATACTATCTGTGAATGTATGTGTATACCTCTTTATTTTTTATTTATTTACTACATCTAATAATCTATTTTCCTAAATTTAATCTGATTATTGGAATAAAATGATGAATGATGATGATGATAATGATGATGATGATGATTGTTATTTTATTGTCATAGGCGTCGGAGCAGGGTGGGAGGGGGCCGTAGACTCCCAAACAAAGACTTTTTGGGACACAGCAGACCCACTTCTCTCACCCCACATTTTGTACCGAATTAAAGTTGATTGGGCAAAATTCTCTGTCTTGTGCTTTTTTTCACCTTTCCTCTCATCAGGTAGCCTCCTTCGCAGCCGTTTTTTGTGTCGGTCCTATTCTCCCTCCCCACCAACGTCTGCTGAATTGAGTCGAACATTCCATTCCAGGTACTGGCCAACCACATTATGGCTATTAAATTTCAGTGGCTACAATAAGTTCCCGTAGGCTCTTTTGTAGTTGTTGTTTGTGTCAGTTCTAGTCTCCGTCCTGATTGGATACTCAGACACAATGGGAATGGAATGTCATGCTTGGTTCAGCAGACGTTGGTGGGAAGGGAGAATAGGACCGACACAAACAACGGCTGCGAATGAGGCTACTCATCAGGATGTTTGTAATACGTTGTAGGACTTTTTTTAAAACAGTTCTGACCTGTGTTCGATTAGCCAATTAACTGCTAAATTTTTCCACTAAACTTAACAAAAATGGTTTCCCAAAATGTACTTGCATAGTTCGTAAGCACAAGCAAACATCTTTGCAATCTTAACAGTGTCCAGTGTGTCCGTAATAGAATTGTTACAATGCATAAGGTAGCAGTCTTTCAGACGATCCTGATGTTTCAGACGAGCATGATGTTCCGTAGGTAGTTATTGAGTCCTTGGAGGGCAAAAAATGCATGCTCTCAACTCGCTGATGCAGCCGCCTGTCGTAGTAGCGTTTTTGGTGACAAAAGGTTTGTTGAAAGGTACACTCGTGGTTCTTACAATTGTGACCTGACATGCTTAGGGTAACGCTAATTTCACTACCCACTACAACAACCCCTGGTTCCCAAGATGTGTTCCAACGCAAGACCTTTGCAGTTCTTCTTCTAGGAATCCTAGACATGCCGAAACATCAATGGGAAACCGCTTCTGTCTTGTTTAGTTTAGTGGAATAATCTAGCTGGTTGGCTAAATGAACACACGCTGGAGCTGCTAAAAAAGTCCTAAAACATATTATTTCGCTGAGCGCAATCCTCCTGAAAGGATTTGTGAAAACGTCACTAGTACCTAATACTAGATAAATAAGTAAATGGGGGGGGGGCTGTGTCCCACCAGATTGTCTTTTGGGGGAGAGGCTACAGCTCTCCTGCTCCCCCTCCCCTACTAAGCCACCTATGATAATAAAATAAAAATCGAAAGCAGACTGTACGAACAGAGCTGAGAAGAATAGGGGCATATCTATCCCAAGAAAGAGTGGAAGAGCGGAATGTTGGTTTATATCATATAAGTGCAATCGATAGTCATGAAAAAATAGTCATGAAAAAAAAATACACTAAAAACGTTCACTGGCTAAAAAATTTCCAAAAAGAGCATGACCTTTCGGCTGTCGATCTACATCCTTCGACGGATAAAAATGGAATGCAAAATGATAAAATATATGCAAGAAAATGCGAGATAAAATAATAAGAAAACAAAGTCGAAATGTGTAAATAGGTGACTATTGTCTAAAACGAAAGCTGTACTGGTTTGGAATCGGCTTAGAATGATTGTCAGCATGCTTGGTAGCAGGGGTGTGCCAAGCCACTACAGTTTTTCTAATGCGAAAAGAGCCTTTGTCGATAACACTAGAATTATCAAAATCTATGCGATGGTCGAATGGCCATGCATGTTTCGCAATGTTTGATCCATGAGCACATGTTTTGACATTCCTGATATGTTCTTTCGTACGGGTTTCAAAACACCTGCCGGTTTCACCTACATAACACCAATCACAATCGGCACAGGGTATTTTATACATCACCTTCGGTCGATGTTCAGTGGATGGTCTGAATTTGGGAGAAGGAAATTCTTGTTGCAAGGTCTCAACGGGCTAATATTTACAACTTGAATGTCGTGCCTTCAAAGAATTCTTGTTAGTGGTTGCGTGACACCATTGATGAAGGGAAGGACAGCAAAACTGTTAGGATTGTCTTGAGGCGCAGCCCATTTAAAAAACATGCAAACCAATTCTTCAGGCGTGGGGATGGCGTGTGTGGGCAGTTTGGAACATTTCCGCTTTAAGATGTTGGAGATAACATAAGAGGTAGAGTTGTTGGCTTGTAGAGCATCAGTGATCACTATTGAGGAGACATCTGACCAACAGATCGCTTTCTTAGGCCCGGTTCAAACGTCGCATTTCACATGTGGCGAATATAACTCGAGAATTAACTGCATGTGAAATGCGACGTTTGAGTCAATTAAATTCGACAGTTTTGAATTAAATTCGACTTACGTCGAATCTGCGACTGACATCGCATTTCACATGTGGCGACCAGCTGGAGCAAGAGGCTCGTTTGCCAAACACTGGAGGTATTGCTGATCATGTAGCTAAAGAACCTAGTCGGGAGAGTGGTGCAGACCTGGACAAGGAAGAGGTCCAATTTCCGGAAACAGTAACAGAAGAAGGACAGAGGGGCCAAGGAAGAAGAAGAGTGAGGGCCCCCAAACGTTTTGGCGAATGGGTCACAGTGTTGAAAAGTAATTAATTGAGTCCCTTAAAAAGCTTCGGAGACATTCTGTGCTAATTGAGTAGGCCTAGGTGGAATGACATTTGAACTGACCCCTTAGTGTTTGACTGAGGAAAGGCTGCAGGAGAACATTCTTTCAATTTCTGTTTAGTAGGTCACATTGAGTAGTGCTGGTGTCCTGGGGCACCGGAACTGTGTTCTATTCAAGCAGATAAGCCAACAATTTTGTTAGTTGTAGTTTCTTTCGGGACATATGAGACACTGAGGACATTGCTTATAAAGGGGGAATTGTGTAGCGCATGCACCCGTAGCTTTCCATAAGGTATGTTTGTAACGCTACATTATGTTGAGTTGTAGATTTCAAAGGCGCTGCATTGTAATTTTATCGACCTTTAATTGGCGTTCATGCAAAAGTGCTACTGGATCCTAAAGATTTGAAACCATAGACCCAAAAACCAATGACTAACTTGTCTTTGGTTAAAATATCAGAGGATTTGAGCCACTACCAGTCAGCTTTTTGCCTTGCTGAATTTGGATTAGTTTAGACTTTTTAGTAAATGCGAAAAGTGTGTCTACTTAATCAGGGCTCAATTCATTCACAAATGAGCAGATATATAAACAATTGCTATATTTTGACCTGGGAAGAATCAGTGTAGTCAATTACACTTAACAAAGATTCACAGCTATGTAAACGTCTGTGTGGCGAGAAGATGAAAAGTGTAAAATTTGGAGTTCTCACGAGGTGAAATCCGAGCTTCTGGTAGGATGACCGTTCATGGCTCTCTGCTGTTCTGTAGAATATTTCAAAAAACTAACCTTAAATCCTTCGGTTACTCACCTACAATCATGGACAAAAGTAGTTGAGACACTCCCCTAAAAAACGTTGCTCGTTGAACAAGTAAGTTTTTCAATTTCCAGTTCTCACATTTCAACCCCCTCCCCCTTTTCAATGTTGTAACCACGTGCCAGTATCCACGGAGCGTATTTCAACATTGAAAATGGGGAGAGGTGGACTTGGCTGCCGACAAGAAAGAGGTTTTTTCAATTACGGAAGGACGCTGATAGAAAGTGATTATGTTGCTCAAATGTGTCAACACTTTTCTCCATAACTGTAGGCCTTCAAAATGAGAAAGTATGAGCGAAATCGATTTTTTGACAGTGGACACATCTTTGGAATTTTCTTTGATTTTCACTGACATTCACTCTTAACTCCTTACAGGCAGACATTTTGTATGTCTTTTTGTACCTTCCCGATGGTAGGAGGACAAGTCGATCTCATTTACCACAGAGATTTTACTGATCCACAAGACCGAAGGCTCTATGTTTCTTGCGATGCTTGCCACGCAATGTGTGGCTTGGTTTTA
This sequence comes from Pachyseris speciosa, assembly GCA_016490735.1. Taxonomy (NCBI): domain Eukaryota; kingdom Metazoa; phylum Cnidaria; class Anthozoa; order Scleractinia; family Pachyseridae; genus Pachyseris; species Pachyseris speciosa. The sequence continues at coordinate 916,291 of JAEMWC010000028.1, forward strand.
AGTGAGCACCCGAGCTAGCATTTGTTACGTGTTTGAGTTATAAGTGTGTTGTTCCAAACATGTGCCACCTGAGTATCCCCCTGCCTGGCATCCTAAACCGGTTTCCCATAAATGCAGGATCGGGGACCAGCAATTGATTATTGTGAAATTCTTTTATGAATTGTTATTATTGAGAAAGGAAATTAAGACAGGCCTGCACAGACTCCCATGTGGCTTTTACGGTCATCTCACATTACAGCCTTCAAGTTATGTTTTTGCTTTTTTTACCTCTTTTGTCTGAGGAGGTTTAAATCATTTCGTTAACGGTGGATGTTGTATCAGACTTCAGTGTGCCATTAATATTTTAACTGCAGACAATATGAGGTGAAAAGGCAATATCCTATCATGAAGCGAGTTGATGGTCTGTAGGCAAAGATGACCTCTGACACAGACCATTTTGTGATTGTTTTTGGATAGCCGCGTGCTCTGAGGACCGTTGTTTGATTCACAAGACACTCAAAGTTTTTTTCTAAGCAGTCTTATTGCTAGTAGTAATGTACTACTCTCCAACGCAATTGCCTTGAAGAATGTAGTACATCACTACTATCATCTTATGGTACGATTTTATGAAATAATTTTTATACAAACTATGTTTTTCAAAATTGAAGTGTGTTTAAATATTCATGCAATCAAAACGGAAAAGAATTACCATAGCATGACATTCAAACATATAGGATCCTAAAGAACATTCATATATCTTCTCCACACAATGGATTCCGATATTTTTATAAAGCAAAGCAAGGTTAATTCATGATCGTCCTAAAACCACCACAGCTGTGTCATGACGTCACAACGGATTAATGACCATAAGGGACTGTATTAATACAGTCTTGGTTGACTGATTTTATTACTCTTCTGCTGTATCCAGACCTAAATACTTTTACACAATATTTGTTAATTATTTCTTTGTTTTTTCTTGTGATCTTGTTTTCATTTACAATTGTTTTACAATTTCTTTACAATTTCTCTTATTTGTTTCTTGACAATTTTAATCAAGCTTTCCTGATTCAGAAGATTGTTATTTTCATATGACAAAGTAAAACCTTTTGATTGCAGAATTTTGTCGATTATCACCATATTTGAAACTATAAGATTTTGGCCCTGTCGAAACAAATTGATTGATTTTTTTTCCAGCTAATTCATCAGTCATTTCACCTAACATATATATGGGTTATTGACCAAGCGTGAGGTCAAGATGGCGGCGTATTGGCCAAGTTCTTTTTTTGCGTGTTTATGGACCGAGACGAAGTCGAGGTCCATAAACACGCAAAAAAAGAATGAGGCCAATATCCTGCCATCTTGACCGAACAAGCTCGGTCAATAAAGAATTTATTATATGACTCAAAGGACGCCATTAAAAGAAAGTAAAACGCGGGACGAACGGGCTATCCCGAGTGGTCAACATGGCTCCATCTTGACCTCGCGGGTAGCCAATCACAGCAGGAGAATTGATTCATCTTGACCGCTGAAAGAGCCAGTCATATAATAACACCTGGCATCATATTTTTCGTTCCATCATCGATGTATGACTGAATCAGTGTCGAAGTGTAGTACTTTCTCCTGTGAGTAGTCAAGTTTATCGTATAGCATTAATCTTGCTTGACTTGTTTTAAAGCACGCTATGTAAATGTTATTGTTAGTTGAATTGTCAATAAAATGATCTTTGAAATTGTGTAATTTGAACCATATTGTCGTTAATAAATTGAATATTTAAATTCGAAATGGTATCATCTTGCAATATTTTATAAAACTCGCTAGGTTCTGTAACGTATTTTGTTTGATTTATATTTGATTGTTGACCAAATTTTCCCCCAAAGACTGTTTAAACAAAGTTTTGATATGCTTCTTAAAGGCCGATTATCACCCTTGATACATTGCGGTCGTTTGTTTTTGTTTTGAAATCGCGCCATTGTTAAATGATGCCTCTGATTGGTCAATTATTTTTATCGGGCTTTTGATCTGGTTCATCGCGCCAAGTTGTCAGTTGTGCCCGGTTTGGCAAAGCAAATGGCTGCACATTCAACTTGTATATTTCTTCATTAAAACCGTGAACAATCCGTTCACAGGTTTAAAATCAAAACAGCAAAGTTTGCAATGATCTGTTATTGATAAAACTCGCTGATTATGTGGCGAGGATGGTGATAAAATATCCACAAGAAAACATTTATTGTCGGCAGCTCCTGTTGTCAGGTTCTAATTTGCAGTAAGACAAATAATTGTACGTTCTCATTCAGTTATCCTGTCCTTTCACTTTATATTGTGTTGAAAATACAGTCGACCATGCGGCTTGACAAAAGGAAAACTTTGAGCTCCGAATTAAAACACGGGAGCAAACAAAAGCGGTGTAGTCCTCATCGATTACCGTGAGATCTCGGCAAGAAAGAAAATAATTTTCACGCAGTTTAGGCAAGCTGCAAACTGAACGTAAAGCTAGAATGCCCGACGGGGCATAAAAATGGCAGTCGATAAACAGACAAAACACTAACTTTAAAAACACTAAACCATTACACAAACTGACCTTGAGGTAAAACATCAAACATGCGGAAAACGGTTGTCCAGTCAAGTAAAGATTTTAATACTCGCCATCGAATCAGTTTCCTGAAATCGCAGTAAGTCAGCCCCAACAAGCTCAGCGAATTCTTGAAAGCTCCGACGTAAAAAGCACCAAACTTGAACAACGAGTCTCTGTAAAACCACGTTGAACCTCACTTTGATATAAAACAACGCTGCAAAGTTACTGCAACCGACTACTGCCACACTGAATCTTTTGACTTTACACAGGCCAAATTTTATCTACACACAAATTGTTCCAAAAATAATACAAGGGGAATGAAGAAGAATAAACAGAGAACATATGTTCACGATGCGATAAAACAAGGGCTTGGAAGTCTGAGTAATTTCACGTTACACGAAATTCCATAATTAATGGTCGCGGCGCGCGATGCATCAAGGGTGATAATGGGCCTTTAAACCCGGGTTGAATTTAAACTCGTCGACTATTATATCTAGTGTTTTTTATTGTAGCTTTGAAATTATTTTCTTCATCCACTGATTTAAATCGTATTTGCTTGTTTCTAATTTAATTTTCATGAACCTTCGAACATGACCTTTGAACAGATCATCAGAATTAGTCTTAAAATTCCAAACTTCATACTTTTTTTATATTTGATATCCTTTATCAATAGCTTTGTTTACTTCATCTGTTGTCCAAGTTCCTATAGAAGATCTTTCGTTATTATGATGAATACACTTATTTTGGTTTCTTGTTTTTCAGCACATGTTTTACATCATATGAAGATCATTTTTTCATAATTATCGACTTTTATTCTTTGAGGTAAAATATAACTGTTTCGGAGCCAAAACGTTTCATTTATTTAAACCATACCATGTTTTATCATACAAACCAGGATTGAAATTTTTTGTATGTTGTCCTATGGGGTAATTTTTATAATATTGAACAGTTGGATATAACCAACAGAAATCACCATATTTTCCACATTTGTTTTTGTCAAAATTGTATAAAAGCTTTGTAGCGTTAGTTTGACCACCATAGAAAGCATCTCTAGGATTCAAAGGATCAACAATTTCTTTATCATGTTTTTTAGGAACTTTTGGAAATCTTTGTTATTTTTTAGTTGACATTGGTATATTGAAACATGATTGTATCCAGC
>JAEMWC010000028.1:930000-957500 GCA_016490735.1 Pachyseris speciosa
ACTGTTTCCGTTTCTGCGGTGAAAAATAAAGCCCCATTGAATTTAGCAGAATAATAAAAAGCTGCTTCAATTCATTGGAGTGATGGCTCCTAATCGCTTATTCTAATATCTCAGCCGCTTTTCTTATGGCTATCAGCTAAACAGATACAACTTAATTTCAGTTGCTGTGTTTAGCACAAACTGAAAGGCAGAATTCAGGAAAAGGGAAGAGCGGTCCGAAAATAGGAAATAAAATACAATGCCGTGTCTCCCGGGGAGGCGCCGCCGTGGCGCTGTATCGACTTGTAACCAGAAATCTAAACCATTTTTTCTTAATTTCGGAGCCACAAACCAACACCATTTTCTTACTACTCATTGTGGCAGTGAATTGTTCTTCTTGGCAATTTTCTACTCCCAAATTACATGTAGCATGAACTTGAGATGCTAGTCTTTGCAGCGTGACATTTTCAGCTTTTGTTTAATTACCGGAAACTTGTGCGGTGTTGGTGCTCCTGTCAGTATTCCTGTTAGGCGTTACTTTTTAATTCGACTGATGAGGCTGATGAGCCGGGTTCAAAATGTTTTCCAGTATTCATCGGTTGTTGTTGCTCTTTTGCTGTATCCTCCCGTTTGTTCAAAGTGGAGACAAAGAAAAGAAGAAGCGACATATGTTTATTCACACAGTTGATGACGATAAGTACGAGACTTTGTTACTTCTTGTCAAAGGAAAATTCCACGTACCAGCAGCTGAGCGGACGAGATCACAGAAAAGTGCCGTAGTCCAGTTTTGGAGAAGGAAGGAACTGTTTACTCTAGGAAACGAGAAAAGTCCCACACTATATTTCAACGGAAGGAAGGTAGTCAAAACGTCGGAGGTTTCGGGAGTTGTCGCAAAAACAGCGGATCACTCATCGTTTCTGGGAAACCAGGTAACTGTGACTCGATTTAAAATCGACACGATGTGGCAGGCACTCGATAAACGATTTGTTGTAATGGCGATGGTTCTATCGTGGGGTCACTCGATCACACCAAAGACTCGATTTAGACCGAAGACGACCCTCGATTTAGACTGAAGACTCCTTTATAAACGACCCTCGATTTAGACCGAAGACTAGTTTTTAAATGACCCCGATTATGACCGGACTTGTTTTAAATGACCTTCGATTTTGACTGGACTTGTTTTAAACGACCCTCGATTTTGACCGAAGACTCGTTTGTCAGGCCTTAGTTGGCTGAAAGAGTCCGCGAAGCGTCCCGCGAAGCTTGCACAGGACACCCCTTTCGTCTCCCTCTTGACGCAAGAAGCGCGGGCTCATTGATTTGCGTGCGGGGGTCTGTGCGGGGCTGAAAAGTGAAAATGAGTTCAGCCTGCAGAACAGACGATATTTTTTTGCGTATTTCAGCGAATGGAGGCTCCAGCGATGCGTGCGTCGAGCACTCGGCTAAATAAGCGCCTGTTATGCAGGCTGGGGTGAGTTATGTTGTTTTTCGTGTGAAAATAGTAATATTATTAGCTTTTGTTTTCTTGGAAGTTTCGTTGCAAAATGGCCGCGGTTACAGTTTTTGTGGTCATTATATCAGTGGTTAGTAGTCACTGGAAACCAGTGTGTGGAGCACATCCTGATGTCTATGTTGTAGTTAATTTTTATTTTCAGTTAATTTTATTTTTTCGCTAGTTAGTTTTTTTTTTCTAACTAGTTGATTTTATTTTTAACTGGTTAATATTTTTCTAAACTAGGTTTTCTATCAACTGTCTGAAAAGGGATTTAATTTTTTGGGGCGTGATTAAAAAAATAGGGGCTTGGCCTTTTGGGGGGGGATGTATAAAAAGAATAGTTCGGATTTGCACTATCTTCCTCTTCCCCCTTTCTCATCACTCACCCCGCCCCTCATTTCTCCCACCCCTCATTTCTCCCACCCCTTGCAGTGCACTTTACACCCCGCTAATCCCCCACCATACTCTAGAGCTCTCCCCTCTCACCTATATTACTCTACAGGATTCTTTTTTATTTTTTTATTAACTCACCAATGCCGATGGCTGGACTTGAACTCTCATCCTAGCTTTCTCTCACTTAGTAGGCTTGCTCGCTAACCACTATGCCATGCTGCAACCGATGAAAGTCACCCCATTTGTAATATTAAAAAGGTGGGTTTGGTACCCAGTCTCTCTCGGTCTCCCATATAGGCGCGGCGCCAGCGAAGTTTCGCTTAGTTCATTATGGAACCGTGTGTGGATGAGAAGGTATTCTATGAAAAATTAGAGCAACTGAAGGAAAAATCCAAAAGCAAAATCACAGTTTACATCGACCAGTCGTTTTATGACAACGCCAAATATTATTGCGTTCGCAGAACGCAGTTCCAATCCAGACTGAATCGAGATTTTTGGACAACGGGTGGGTCTTGACAAGAATAGTGGAACAGAGAATTAACCCTGAAGTGTAAATTAAAGTGCTACTTAAACCCATGAATAACCCACTGGGCGTTAGCCCTAGTAAAGGGAAACAGGGAACCACACGAGGCAAAGAAAAAATCTTTTGACCTCGGTGGGAATCGAACCCACGACCTCCGGATTAGATCTACCGTTACTCTGCCGACTGAGCTACAAGGTCGCACAGAGAAAGTCGGGGACGATTTTAGATGGTGAATCGCGGCAAAGAGAAAGTAAGGGTACATATGAATGTTGTGCCGCGTAGCACTAGGAACACAAATAGTGGAACAGAGAATTAACCCTGAAGTGTAAATTAAAGTGCTACTTAAACCCATGAATAACCCACTGGGCGTTAGCCCTAGTAAAGGGAAACAGGGAACCACACGAGGCAAAGAAAAAATCTTTTGACCTCGGTGGGAATCGAACCCACGACCTCCGGATTAGATCTACCGTTACTCTGCCGACTGAGCTACAAGGTCGCACAGAGAAAGTCGGGGACGATTTTAGATGGTGAATCGCGGCAAAGAGAAAGTAAGGGTACATATGAATGTTGTGCCGCGTAGCACTAGGAACACAAATAGTGGAACAGAGAATTAACCCTGAAGTGTAAATTAAAGTGCTACTTAAACCCATGAATAACCCACTGGGCGTTAGCCCTAGTAAAGGGAAACAGGGAACCAAGAGCTGCCCCTGCAATCTGCAAGCAATCTGCGGGGGCGAACAAGAATGACATCATCGCCAAGCCAACTCCAAAGCTTTCAAAATGGCGGCCGTCGGCGAGGAAGACGAAAGTGATGTCTAAATGTCTTAAATGAGCTGCTACAGCCTGGAAATGGCGAAAGTAAAAATGGCGGCGATACAACTACAATGAGTGGACAATTCATCAAGTAAAAGCGGAATTAAATCGACGAAATGTTTCGAAAACAAGACCTGTTTGATCGAGTTGTTGAACACGATGAAATTGGGGTTCTGCCAGAGACCTCTGCAAGCAGGGAAGGTTCTTTGTGGCGAGGATTGGCGATTGAAGTGGATGATCTGCCACCTTACCTCTCAAGAAACGACCTCGACTGAAATTTGTTATATCAGGATAAACAAATGTCTGAGAAATATTTTGTACACCTTTTTACACCACGGATCAGTCATTTCGATTTCGTCACTGAAACAAACAAATATGCCATGCGAAGGAACATACCATGTTGGGTCGGAACAAGTCCTGAGGAGCTGAAGGAATTTCTGGGGATTACTGTCTGGATAAAGCTCAAACGATTGCCGATTTCTACAATAATTTGTTCGTTACTGCTACAACTATTTTCAGAAACTATGTTTTAATATTGTGTTACTCAAAGTTGATATTTTTGAGGCTTTCCAAGATGCTGTCAATGTGCTTTTAGTGTTCAAAGATCATCATGGATCACATGGCCCTCCATATGGTGGTTTTAGGGTTAACATACCAAACCTACCAATACTCGAACGCACTTTCTAATCTACGATTACGGTCGGAACAAGTCCTGAGGAGCTGAAGGAATTTCTGGGGATTACTGTCTGGATAAAGCTCAAACGATTGCCGATTTCTACAATAATTTGTTCGTTACTGCTACAACTATTTTCAGAAACTATGTTTTAATATTGTGTTACTCAAAGTTGATATTTTTGAGGCTTTCCAAGATGCTGTCAATGTGCTTTTAGTGTTCAAAGATCATCATGGATCACATGGCCCTCCATATGGTGGTTTTAGGGTAAACATACCAAACCTACCAATACTCGAACGCACTTTCTAATCTACGATTACTACTAGTTTAGAAAGTCTAGAAGAAGTTCAAGAATGAAAACGACGCCGAACAGAAGCCGAACTTTCGAAGCACGACATCAACATCATAAAACGAAAACAGTGGACTGTAAAGGATGGCAAGATTATTACAACAGACAACAAGATAGTGGTGCCAAAATGCGAGTTACACAAAGTTCTCTGCCAATGCCATTCCTCTACAGCACACAGAGGAAGAGACAAAACCAACAACTACGTCAAAGGTATTTACTCTGAAGTCCCGCAGCAAGTAGTATCTTTGTTTACCAGCTTGTGTCGACTCCATGCCCAGCAGACGAGTATTACTGACCACAAGAAACGGCCGATAACAAACCCAATACATGCTGAAACGTTTCTGTCACACGTAGAAGTTGATCTTATTGACTTCCGAAATCTCAAATGTGCATGTGATAATACAAGCCACCAATGGGTCCTGCACATTAGTGACCACCATACAAAGTACTCGTGGTTAGACGCCTTATACAGCAAAGCGGCTGAAGAAGTGTTAGAGAAATTGGAACCATTATTCTGGGTTTTTAGGTTTCCTCAGACCCTCCACACGGATAACGGCAAGGAATTTAAGAACAAAATGATGCAGGAATTTTGCCAAAAGCATGGAATAAAACAAGTACATGGGGCACCACGAACACCCCGAACACAAGGCTTGGTAGAAAGAAATAACAGGACAGTGAAAGAAAACTTAACCAACATGAACATGATCCAACAAGAACATCCAACAAGAACATGATCAGCAAACAGAAAAAGCAAATGCAACAGAAGAAAAGAAACGGAAATCCTCACCCACTTGTGAACCTGAAAGCAGGAAAACATTGAGAAGTGAAGCCAACTCACATCAAATGGATTACAATGAGAGAATGAAAAAGTCCAGGCCAAAGGCTAAAACTCTAAATGTTGGAGATTATGTTAGCATTAAAATTGACAAAGTAGATAAAACACCACTTCATCCAAATGTACTAATTGGGGAAATTTTAGCATTTGAAAATGATTATGCCAAAGTAGCCTGCAAATTTGGAATCATTTCCATTTGCTCATTTCACCAGCTAGATTGGTTAAATGTCAAGCAACAAATATAGTAATCAGTAAAGATAAGAATATAACATTCACCAAAGCATGCAAACTGGCAATAAACCAGTAGAACCATTCTGTTAATTTGCTTTACCAGTTAAGTAAGAAGTTTATATTCCTAAAAGACTGAAAAGATTCATAATGACTGTAATAAAAGCAATTCATTAAAAACATTTTGTCTTTGGCTGTTATTTGTAGTTGTTGTCACGAATATGGTAAATAACCCTAACCCCAGCCCTAACCCTAACCCTAACCCTAAAACCATAATGCTTAGGCCTAATCAGTAAACCCTGGGCACAATAATATCAAGGTCTTTTAAAACAACACATTTGAGAGATTAGAAATTAAGACTGAATATGCAGGTTGTGTCATAACAAAAATTAATGGAGGAAAATACTTCACTAGAAAAGGCCAGTTGATGAAACCATTAATTACCTACTTACCAAAAATGTAACTAGTTTTAAAAAGGAAATAACTACTTGATACAAAGAGAAACCTAGTTAGAAAAAACTAACCAGTTATAACATGAAATAATCTAGTTAGAAAAACATTAACCAGTTAAAAAATGAAATAATCTAGTTAGAAAAAAAATTAACCAGTTAAAAATAAAACCACCTAGTTAGAAAAAAACTAACAGTTAAAAATAAAACCACCTAGTTACAAAAAAAACTAGTGAAAAAGTAAAATTAACTGAAAACACAAATTAAGTGCAACATCTACACAAAATACGGCCTTAAGCAATTCCTTTATTAACAAACCCTATTAAGTCACTGCAAATTCCTTGTACAATGGACGTGTACCTCAGGCGAATTGTGGCAACTACAAATTGCACCTGACGTCACGGCGGCCATGTTCTGTCATGTTGGTGGAAAGAACAATAGCGAAAAAGTTCCTTTGGGAATTCGATTCTATTATTATGCAAACCTTGAGCTACATTTTTCTATTGTTTTGGCACCAACATGGCCATCTTATCACGTGAGTGCAATCAAAGAATTGGGCCATCCCATAAATTTTATACACAGACCCATAAAATAGAAGGCCCAATTCTACATGAATTACTATTACTTTAGCAAATACACCGAATTCAATCTCTATTTATTAAATAATGCTCTAAATTCCAGATTCTGTCAGATTAGTTTTAGCGATAATAAAATAATAATTGCCTTCCATGAGTGCAGCATTGAAAACAAATTGGCAGTGTTCACTTAATAATATGTCCACTGAAACTATTTGTGGTTGTCTATGGCCATGGATGATGAGGTTTAAAAGGGTTACAACCTGAAAAATGTAGGTTAAGTTTTTTCAAGTTTTTGCATTATGTGTAGGAAAAATCGCCATAAAAATACTAGTTGCTTTTCCAATTAAGAAATCATTTGAAAATTAGCTCTTCATGTAACACGGGCCATTCATGTAAATAAGAAAAGTACATCGAAATTTGAACATACTTGTATCAGGAACTGTCGTGAAAGTGCACCTTTAACTAACCATTCAATGAGATTTATTTTTGGCCAATGTCACTGAAAAGTCCAGGCCTGATTATTATTGGTGCTTAATAAAATGTGAACATTAACCCTTCAAACCCCAATACCATTTACTGGCATGCACGGTATATTCTCTACACTGTTTTCCATAAATTTCTATGATGACGAGGAGGAGGATATCAGGCTTTTATACGTGTTAATCACCTCAATTTTTTCTCCAGTTTTGATGTTTAATGGAGCAGGGTTTTTTATTTTATTTTATAAACAATTTTTTTTTCGGCGTTTGTTCTAAGAGCACATAGTGCTCAATAGTGCTCATCAAGAGAGCTAACACCGTTTAAGGAGCAGTGTTAAAGGAGAAAATAAGCATTAAGGTTTGTACCAATTGAGTTATTCTCTTCTTACTTTTCCTTTGTGATAAGATTGACGGAAAGAAGACTTGAAAACCAAAAAATGTCAACTTTAATCCATTCCTATCCTGACTACTGAATTTAATGCCTAAAACCAACCTTGATGATTTATACACATTGACATAGGTGTCGGGTGTCAAGTAGCTAAGCACATCCTAACAACCCTACTTTTACATAATTGCTAATGTCCCTTGTTCACTTCCTCTTAGTAGTAATCATCAATATGACTTTGTCCCCCAAGATCGAGTGATCGAGTGACCCCACGATAGAACCATCGCCATTACAACAAATCGTTTATCGAGTGCCTGCCACATCGTGTCGATTTTAAATCGAGCCACAGTTACCTGGTTTCCCAGAAACGATGAGTGATCCAAAGATTTAAAGAAACAAAATCAGCCGGTTACAAAAAGCTAAAACAAAGATCACACGATAGTTACGCACGACTTACTGAGCGAAAGATACGACAAGTCACCTCAAGTAACATTAGATACCGTGTCCACAATGCAGCATTTACAAACAAAGCTTTACCAAAGCCTGTTAGAGCACACCACGTACAGTAGCAGCACCAGATAGATTTGGTTGACTTGAGCAAGGAGCCAGTTGAGCTTGGAGGGAAGAGTTTCAGGTACATTCTCTCTGTTATGGATGTATTCAGTCGTTATCTATGGCTCGTATTACTGCCCACGAAGTCAAGTCGAGACTCAAAAAGATATATGAACGGGATGGACCACCGGATCGTCTTCAGAGTGACCAAGGCCTGGAATTTCATGGGCGTGTAGAAAATATTTCCAAGAAGTATAAAATTCAAAGAATTCGAAGTAGGCCTTACCACTCTCAATCGCAAGGCAAGGTTGAACGTTCTCACCGGCGATTGCGTGACAAAATGATGTATGACTTGCTGGCTATGAATGGGAAAGGAATCAACTGGGCCAAAAACCTGCCAAGTTACTGCAGAATCCTAAACGAAGAAAAGAAAGAAGAACTTTGAAGTTTACTATGGGCGAAAATCGAATGTTGTGACAAAAGCATCTCTAGAAAACTACGATATTGACAGTTGTCCTTCAGAATCTTTAAAAACCCCCAAAAAAGAAAAGACTTGTCGAAACACCACATGACCGTCAAAAACATTAGGAAAAGAGCCAAGTCTTACAACCGAAAGCTGGAAAAAAGAATGATGGACAAGCACATGCGTCGCAACCGTCCTGTATTGCTGAGGCACGGAAAGGGAGGATTGCTCCAAAACGAAGGCACATTTTGAAAGGCCGGGTAGTTGCAAGAAATCTCAAAACGTCAATGTATAAAGTATCATTTGTCAATCCAAATTCACAGAAAAGAGTGCAGAAGTGGACTTCTGTCGAAGATATCACAAGTGTTAGTTCTCAGGAAGAGAAGGTCAAAAGGAAGGAGCAAGAACAAAAAAGAAAGAAGCGGTACCATCGAAAGAAATTTCGTGTTGTTTTAACTCGAGAGGATAGATTACAATTTTTTAGAGAAAGCGCTCTTATTGCCTTTGATCCTCCAAAAGATGGCAATTGTCAGTTTAGCGCGATATGTTTCTTCTTGAGGAGGATAGGTATTGAACGATCACCAGAAACGCTAAGGAAAGAGATTGTAAGATACTTACGAGGAAATCCAAATGACCCAGAAGGTTTTCCCTTAGAACTATTTGCTGGTCAAGGATGGGCTGAATACTTGACTGAAATGAACAAAGATGGCACCTATGGTGATCATATAACTTTACAGGCTACGGCGAACATTTTCAACGTTCAAATAACTGTTCATTCTTCCCTCGGTGTGGAGGCAAACACAATGATTGCTCCATTTACTGAGGTTGCAGTTGCCAATTTCAACCTAGGGCACTTTGCGGAAGGGCAAGGGGAGCATTATGTGTGCCTAGAGGCAGAGGAAAATGCTGCTGAAAACTGGTCAAGGATGGGCTGAATACTTGACTGAAATGAACAAAGATGGCACCTATGGTGATCATATAACTTTACAGGCTACGGCGAACATTTTCAACGTTCAAATAACTGTTCATTCTTCCCTCGGTGTGGAGGCAAACACAATGATTGCTCCATTTACTGAGGTTGCAGTTGCCAATTTCAACCTAGGGCACTTTGCGGAAGGGCAAGGGGAGCATTATGTGTGCCTAGAGGCAGAGGAAAATGCTGCTGAAAACTGTTCAAATGACAAGCAAGAGAACCAGGAAGTATGGAATGAAGACGAAAACGAAACGGAGAAAGCGGACGAAAATAATGGCAAAAGAGAAAACAAAACGAATGGTGGAGCCAAGAGAGAGGACCAGACAGCAAAAGAGAGCATATACGAGAATCAGAATGACAATGATAGTCAGCAAAGAAGCAGCAAAGAGATATGTTCATTTGACCACCTTCCAAACGAAATAATTACCATGATTTTTGAAACAGCTCTACGATCTTCAAACCCCAGTGATGCCTGCATCCTTCACCAGCGACTAAGAAATGTGTGCTCTCGATTTCGCCAGTGCGCCGATACTTTGGCTTACCTGTTACCGAAAATACATTATCGTGACGGATCTCCTGGTATAATCAGTGTAAGGCGGCTCATAGAGGAGTTTGGTCCTTCAAGTGGATTGATGCTTGAGTTAAGAGGTATAATTAATAGCAATCGTTGGCATCATGCATGGCTCGAGTTATATGCCATAGGTTTAGGGTGATTCCGAATTAAAAACATTTTTTGGCGCAAATAACATGCTATTTTCGATTGTTCAGTCGTTTTTACTGTATCAGCGTGTTTTCGGTTGTTGTTATTGCTATACCTTGTTATTGTTGTACGTGTTAAAGCATCTTTTTGCTGGAAGAGACAGTAAAACGCACAATGTACTACGAAGTTTAAAGTTCAATACGTTTGTTGTAATAAGTAATTAAAGTTCCTGTTCAAAGTCTTAGAATTTTAATAACCCTTTAGTGCTTTCGTGGTAGAAGAGATGTGTGAATTTAATCACGACTCCTCTTTGCCGTGTGGTACCTCATTACAATTTGCGTCAGACATTATTACAATTTGCGTACAAACACAAATATTACAAAATGCTGCTGCCCTTATTACAAAATGCGTAGGTTGGATTTATTGCAAAATGCTGCGTCAGACATTATTACAATTTGCGTACAAACACAAATATTACAAAATGCTGCTGCCCTTATTACAAAATGCGTAGGTTGGATTTATTGCAAAATGCTGCGTCAGACATTATTACAATTTGCGTACAAACACAAATATTACAAAATGCTGCTTCCCTTATTACAAAATGCGTAGGTTGGATTTATTGCAAAATGCTGCGTCAGACATTATTACAATTTGCGTACAAACACAAATATTACAAAATGCTGCTGCCCTTATTACAAAATGCGTAGGTTGGATTTATTACAAAATGCTGCACACATTATTACACAATGCGCATATTATTACAAAATGCCGCAATTGTTATTACAAAATGCGTAACTTATTACAAAATGCGTCGTTATTACAAAATGCCGCAGAACAACCATAGTGTAAATGGTTGCCAAAACAGACTTATATGTTTAAGAATGTTGTAAGAATGTTGCATGTTTAAGAATATACCAGAATGCTTAATGAATACGGAAACAACGAGAATAAGTAATGTATTTTGACTTTCACGAACCTGATACCTGTGTTAATTTGAAAGTATATTTTCTGGTAATGACCGGCGAAAGGTGTATATTTTGCGAATTGTGCATTAATTATATGAGTTATTTAATTTTAGCGTCCCCAGTTAGTGGGTCCGTACTGCTATCATCATTTCACACCTCTTAAATGAATTCTTTCCTTTTTTTAGTTTAACCCAGAGTGAAGCCTAGACACGGATTAACATAGCATACGGCACATTATGGAGTAGTGAGAATGTTTTGTCTTTCCTTTTAGATCAGACCTTCAACTTCATCAAAGTCAAGGCAGGGGCTCAAAACCACATCTAGCGTAGCGTCAGTAGCAGGAGGTGGGTTTGTATTTTGTTCGGGTTTTACTATTATTACTTTGTCTGTTCGTTGTATGCCAGAGTTGATGACAGTTGAAGACACCTATGTTATTACATCTGTTTTCTCCCATTTTCCTTTGTTACTTTGTAACTTTTGCGCCCACATTTCTTGATCTCCCCTTTGCAAACATGTTTTTCATCACCTTCATGTTCTTTTTTCGTTACTCTCACATGGTATCCATGCATCTCTATCTTGGCCATCCATAGCAAAAAAACATTTGGCCATGCTTCTGTTTGGTATGGCAGGCATCAAAGTGCTTCTAAAATAGATCATATTCACCCATAAATGACATGTCTGGTTTCTTTCTTCCTGACAGAAAGACCTTCAAGTGTTATGAAAGTGAGTGAGATCTCCTTAATAAATGTTCTTGGGCTTTTTCTGTCTGCACGTATTGTTTGCACTTTTATACCATGCCATAGCAAATACAGCCAATCAGAATGCAGGAAAGTCGTTGTATATTCGTCATTATTCCACCGAACCTTCCCATCGATCAACGCAATTCAACGGTTTCACACCCAACCTTCCCATCGTGCATTGAGATTCCCGCTTATGCTGGTCTTGCTGGCCACTGTATTTTCTATGGCATGGTATAAAATAGTTATGCAACCCTTTCTCGTGGTATACCGTGGAAAATCCCACTCGTCACTTGTATTTTCTTGGTATACATGTGACTCGTGGAATATTCCACGGTATACCACTCGAAAGCGTTGCATAACTAGTATATGTTTCGTCGGACTAAGAATAATAAGACATGAGAGTAGTACATTACTTGCAATTTTTAAGCGTCTGAAAGTTTTACAGTACATTTTAAAACTTTTAAGTACTTTCTTGGGCGACGCCATCACATGCATGCAAGGCCAATATACATGATAAAGCAAGAACTAGGATTAGGCTTTGCTTGTTCCTTTTATAACTGGAAAAGAAAATTTTTGTTTCTTAATGAAAAACATTGTAGATGAATCCATCTTGAGCTCCAAAGACCTTAGTTTCCACTGTGAAGCGAACTCTAGTGGAAACACTACTTGAGATAACGGCTTGATAGAATTTGTTATTTTCTCGTCGAAAAGAGAGAAGAGAAACATGTGACCTATATATTTGATTTCAAGTGAATTCCCAATGACTTAAACATCCAAACAGGGTCAGATCTCGCATTCTCCATATGTCCAGGTTGGTTCGCAGCTTTCCAATCTTAAGATCAAAGTTCTGTCATTCCCCCTTTTGTCATACGATAAATGTACGCCTAAAAATCTTGTTGGGCAGCTGACCCATTTGAGGCCCAAAGTTTAGCTTTATTGTTAGCCGATCTTCCTAACCACATAGCTTTAGCTTTCTCTTTGTTTAGAGTGAGGCCCGAAATTTTACCAAAGTCCACTAAAATTTGAAATACATTCTCAACGGATGGTTGGCAGCGCAGATTAGATTGGTGTCGTCTGCGAACTGGCTTATTTTAATTTCATTGCCACATAGTGGAACACCTTTAACAATATCACTTTGGCGGATTTTGTTATACTAGCTCTGTAGTTAATACAAACAGAAACGGAGAAAGCGGACATCCTTGCCTCACCCCCCTAGAGGGTTTTATCCATTTGGAAGCATAGCCGTTGTTGAGAACTGTGCTTTCAATGTTATTATAGAAAATGTCAATCCACCTTCTGAGGCCTTCACCAAAGTTATAAGTTTCTAGTGCCTTTGGAATAATTGGCCATTCCAATGTATCAAAAGCTTTACGGGAATCTATTGAGAGTAATATCCCAGAGCTCTTGTCCAATTTAGTTTGTTCCAACAAATCACGTATTAGTCTTATACTTTCCCCTATATATTGTCAGAGAGTTTTTTTTTTTTGGGGGGGGGGAGGGTCCCAATTCGCCACGCAAAATTCAAATCCACATTTAAGCGAGTGATCGGGCGCCAAATCTTAAGATCTAACAGTGAGGATTCGTCCTTTGGTAACAATGTTATCACGCCCCTGCGCTGTGAGATTGATAGTTCACATTTTTCCTAAGCATGGTTAAGGCTTCTAACTAAATCTTCTCCAAGGATAAGAAAATATTCGGCTGTAAAGCCATCTTCGCCCGGAGATTTGTCTTTACTGAACGACGATAAGATTTCTTTACATTCTTCATATGTTATAGGACCTTCTGACTTATCGCGCATATCTTCTGTTATTCGAGGAATTTCCGGATTATTAGTGAACTCCTGATATTCATTTGATGTTACAGCAGTTTCAGAGGAGTAAAGATTATTATAGTAAGATTCTGTCTCTAGCAGAATATGTGCTTCATTCGTTATGTGTTCTCGGGTTTCGATTTCGAGTTCCGATATCATTTTTCTGTTGTAGTTTCTTTTCTCCAGATTAAAAAAGTACTTAGCAGGACGCTCACCTTTTTCTACCCATCGGCACTTGGATCTGTACATTGTCGCGCGACCTCATTTAATTCTCATTTAATCTCATTTAATTCTCTTTTTAAATTATTTTCCTTTTGCCATCCGCAAACAGGCCTCCTTTGATTTCCAGATTTTTACTAACAATCCATAATACTACTCCATTAAAGTAGGTTTTGTTGATTACCAGCTACAGCAACATTTTTATGATTCAAAGCCCATTGCAGACGAAAGAGTAATAAGATGTTCGGGGTTGCAAGGCACTCCTAGAAGAACGCTGTTGCTAGTGCTGCAACAACTCGAACTCCGATGCATTACAGAGGTAAACAACGCATCAGAATCCTGGCTGTCTAGTGATATACCAATCTCCACTATCACTTTGAAGGAAAATTACACTATACAACGGAAAGATCGGGTAATCTTCAAGGCGCTGGAGTCGTAGCTTACATAAATAGCGATCTAAAACCAAAACGTTTATTAGCTTATGAAAATTAACAGAAGGAGGTCCTTTGGCTCAAGTTATTTCCCAAGAGAATTCCTCCGCCTTTTAGTTGTATTTTTGTAGCCGGTGTTTAATACCCGCCTGGAAGATCCGTTGTAGAGCTGAGGGAAGGAATATGGTTAATTACCTTACTCAATCCTTGGACACGATGCTCAAAGATAATCCATCTGCAGGTATTCTGCTGGCTGGAGATTTCAAATCAACTTGACCTTGGAGGCTTATGCACTGCAGAAGATTCAATCTACGACGGCTACTCCATACGACTACCCCAGAAATGAACATACTTGACTAGATGGTGACATATATGGCTGATATCCGCGAAGAAGCAAGTCATCTACTGCCATTGTGAAAATCTAATCACCAATGTCTACTAACATAACCTAAAATTCAAGCCAAATTAAAACCGATTTGGCGGAACGTAAGAACAATGCATCCAAACCTCGTGACATATGAGCGCCGTCATGGCTGCCACGTTGAATGTTCTCTCCGTGCATTTTGTTGTTGGTTTTATCTGTCTCGCTGTCTATTACGCTCAATTTTTATCTGGATTGAATACTGGGCATCTATATCACCCAACTCATGAACTAACATCTCTCAAGAAACATTTTAAAGTGATTTGTTATCAGCTAACTGGACGCAGTCTACGCCATCCGATATGCAGATGGCACAAGCATGGCTGTGTTTGCCTTTTCCTGCCAGCAAATGCCTCAGTTCCAATTGACCTAACGATTGCCGTCGGTGTTGAAAGTAACCCTGGTCCTGTCCGGCATGCGTGGGCTATAACTACCGAGTGCAGGACTACACAGAGCGAAGCGAATTGCAGCTTCAAGCTAAATTTAGCTCAACGTGGCAAGAATTATTCCCAGTATGCTAATTACCCAGCGCAATTTGTTTATTCAAGAAGCCAACTTCTCTCTATTCGCTTCTCTTGCGGGAATATTAAGCCTGGGGTAATATCTTAGGCAAACTGAAAGAGTTCTCTCTTTTGAAATATCGTGGAAATCGTGCTGGTCGTGGCGGCAGATCTGGCTTGCGAATTCCAACTCTTGCACCGCAAGATCTAAAAAATGCTAATCAACTTCGAAGTAGCAGTCGCCATCGTACACTCACCGTTGTGGATTTAGCCGACAAGCCTGGACCGTCTGCTCCTAAAACTGTTCCTAAGTGCATGGTAATAAATGCTCGATCTCTCGCTAAACCAGATGCGGCTTCAGCTCTTCATGCGGAGCTCCTCTGTAATAAGATTGACATCTGCTTTGTCTCTGAGACGTGGTTCAATAACAGAATCCCTCGCACTTGGTGTGCCCTAATGGATATATTCTCTTAAGGAAAGACCGCGCTGGTACACGTAATGGGGGTGGAGTAATGCAGAAGTGACTGGCAAATTAAGCGTTTATTTGCTAGTGATTCTTTTGAATGTGTCTGGAGCGTTATAACTACGCCTAATTATATAGCTGGTAGTTAATCCGATATTGTCAGCATAGCTATTATCCTTTAATTTTCAAAAACTGTTCAATTAAGGAGTAATTTGGATAGTTTTAGATAGGAATTTCCTATTGAAAATGGCAAACTGTCCAATTTAAGAAAAATAGGACAGCTTGTATGAGCCAATCAAATCCAAGAAAATACAATAGGTAATGGAAAGTAACCAATCAGCTTAAAGCATTGCGTCAGCGCGGTAAACAGGACGTCCTGTTGCTGTGTCTCTTGTTGTTGAAAAATGGCCGAATTAAGCATCGCAGGTTTGCCAAAATTTTCTATTTCTCATGACCTTTTAAGCGATAACACCGTAAATGAAAGATCTCCTACGCTGCAAGAAAAAGACCTTGCGAATCTGAGAGGCAAAAACCAAAACCAAAACCAAAACACCTCCGAGAGTACAAAAACTTGGCTGAACGTTTTCAACGAGTGGAAAGTACAGCGTAACGAACGAAGAAAGTTTGAAGACATCCCTCGCAATGAGCTGGATGGAATTCTTTGCCGTTTCTTCGCGGAAATTAGAAATTACAGTATTTTGCGAGATCGTGAATTTGCACAATCAAGACAACAACTTGAAGCGAAAGCAAGAGAATTACGAGCGCAGGGTTACGGAAAGCGAAAAAATGTCTCTCATGCATGTAAACTTCAAAAATGTCACTGAACACTTTGGCCTCCGAGGAAGACAAGAACACTATTCAATGATGGTAAGGATAATACTTGTTTGGGCAATGCCAAATTACATCTGACAAGCTATGTAATTAATAAGTAAGAGGACTACATGCTTGTCCAATTTTGGAAATAATTGGATGGAAAAAATTCCTCTCACAGCCAAATTGGACTCGGCCTACGGCCTCGTCCAATTTTGGCTGTCCTCGGAATTTTTTCCATCCAATTATTTCCAAATTGGACAGCTAGTAGTCCTATTACATATACTAATTCTAAGTATTACGTAGCTGCCGTTTATCATCCTCCGGATCCAGTTTATGCGGATGGTGAAATTCTCGATTATTTGTCCGACTGTTGTGAACAAGTCCTCTCCTCGGACCCCGACGCAAGGATTGTTATTGCTGGTGATATTAACCAACTCGACATTAATACCTTAATGAGCCAACATAATTTTCAGCAACTGGTTAAGTCCTTTACACGAGATCAAAAGATACTGGATTTATTTCTCACCAATTGTCCCCATCTATGGAAGCAAACATCTGTGTTTAAAAGCCTTGTACGATCAGATCATCTCTCTATTCTGGTTATTCCTCGTATTGTTGTCAAGCCAGTCCGTAAAACTGTTTCCTTTCGGGATGTAAGAGAGCACCGTAAACTTTGTATGGACAAAAAAATGGATCTGTTTGACTGGGAACATATTACCATTTCTGATGATCCTAGTGAAAATGTTAGGCGTTTAAGCGACTGAGGCAGATAGATTTGACGTGACAAGGTGTAGTGCTTGTCGTGTTTATAGGCGAGTTTGTAAAGTGATGGCCGTAAATTTTTTCCAGCAATTTATATAGTTTTCTTCTGGTCAAAGGCTTACAGTAGGATAACAAATCTGAAGAGAAGCTTCAAGATATCTTTAAAACTTTTTTCCCTTTGTTTTAAACTAATTATCATCATATTACCACACTTAACCATACCAAAAATTAAACAAAGGGAGAAAAATTAAACCAAGGATAAAATTGAACTCCAACATCTTCTCTAAACCTGATGGTTTACCGGATAATCCACGCCATCTCCCAAGCATTGGACAACTGAAGAAAACACTAAGAGAGCTTAATCCAAAGAACTAGGGTAGATAACATCAGTGCCTGGATATCGAAGAGGTTCGCTGAAGAATTGGCTGTCGTGGTTCATGATATTATCTACACAAGTATTTCTGAGAGGAAATATCCGATCTTGTATAAACATGCCCTTGTTAGTCCCGTTCCTAAAGTCCATCTACCTAAAGACATTGAAAAAGACTTCAGGCAGATATCAGTTTTACTTGTCTACTGTCTACTGTACATCGATGCCATACTTCGTACACATGTAAACTATGTAATAAAATGTCAGAATCTCTACCATTTAAATTTAACCATGACCTACCTACACGATTCTGCTAAACTTATTTCATATTTATTTTTTTGTTCTTCTCTTTGTTTTCGCGTACCTATTGTGCATGGACGCGTTAGATCTGGGTACGACGTGATGCAAGCCTTATTAGTGGGTCTAGAAAGTAAAGCTTTCGTCACTCGTATTAGCCTGCTCGCAGGCGGTAATTTGTGTTTTCAAGCTCGAGAGTCGACGCCCGGAAAATCCGGTCGCCATATTGGACGATGTAGTGGAAGATCCTCCACTATTTACCGGGCTTCGAATCTCCCGCTTGAAAGCACAAATTACCGCCTGCAAGCAGGCTACACTCGTACAGAAGATCAGATTTCATTTCAAAATGGCCACGATATTCCTCGTGCGTGAAGACGATAATTCTACACTCTCCAAACGACAACACACGTTGTTGTTGTTGTTGTGTCTTAGCTTTGACCGTGATGTTCGATAATAATAATGTAAACGGCGTTAGCTGTAGACTGCGAGCAGTCTCCCCTTTGCTCTTAAATCTGTGGAACGAACGCGATATGTGAGCGCGAGCCGGTAGTTTCGTGGGCGCCAATTACGAGCGAAAATAGAGACTATACAATGGTTTCATACAGCATTTTGGAATCCCGGCACTCAGGTGACGGAGTGTTTTGAATGGTTGGTCTATGAAGCGATGACGCGTACCTGTCACCAACATTCATCAACGCTAATCAGCAACACTTCGAGGGCTTACTCGAAGTGTTGTTTACTTACTAACCAACGGCTGCCGTTTCGCACACTACGATGCAAGGACAATAATTATGATTGAAATTAAAAATGGAGCACTGAGGAACAAGCTGTACTCCCTCTTCTTGGAAAGGAAAAATGTTATCGCCGTTTTGCCGACAAGTTTCGGTAATACCAAAGCTATTCTGTTGCAAAAAGTGTAATCGATGCTGTTGCACTGTAATACGCCAGCCGTTATTGGTTTAGTCGTGTTTGAAAGCCCTCGTTGCCGAGAAGCTAGTCAGAAATTACATTTTTGCTTCACACGACAGCTAAGCGAGTCACTTTGCAGCACTGTAAATCCAAGCCGCTCAGAAATGGAGTCCGGAGAATGCGTTTCTTCTCCCCCTTCGAGAGGAGACAAAAACATATTTTCCGTGCTGATGTGGTCGATCGATGTACGATGTTTTGGGCTGTTCACAGATCTTGTGAAAGTTCACCAGAAGTGCTTTTTCTTATACGAACATATACATAAACGTCATAAATCCGACATAGACGGCCTTACAATATTACTGGTTTCTTTGGCGTGGAATCGTTCATCGCATCTTCGTGTCGGAAAAACTTGTCCGTGATCGCTTCGATGGATTTTGAAACCTGCGTAAGGCGGAGTGGGCGTAGATGATGTGAACTTTCAAACTTTCGCTCGTAACTGGCGCCCACGAAACTACCGGCTCGCGGATTCGCCGCTCGCATATCGCGTTCGTTCCACAGATTTTATAGCAAAAGAGAGACTGCTCGCAGTCTACGTTAGCTCTCTTGATGAGTACTGTGTGCTCTTAGAGCAAATGCCGAAAAAATATTGTTTAAATAATTTTAAAAAGTCACTGCTTTGATGAAGTTCAGCTGTAGAATCTTAAGGAAATATTTTTTCATATCTGACTGTCAATTTTAACTGAAATTCCTTCATTGTTTTCGACTGATTCTCTGTATTCCTAGATGATATCAAAAAATTGTTCCAAAATGTTCCCAATTTTTGGGGTCATCAAATGCCTTGTATCTCATAATGACTTATATCCCAAGCAGAATCCTTTGGTTGCGCGTTTGTTTTCCAGTAAATAGGAGTTTATCTGAATAAATCTTTTATTTAGAAGAACTTGTCATGTATCTTTTTGTAAATGTCTTCATTCACAATATTTCGTATGTAAGCAATCTGAAGTGACCAAACCGAAATACTTTTTGCGGTTTAATTTCGTCTGAGTGACAACGGCAAAAAGACCAAGAGATTGACTAAAACTCTTCATTTCCTCTACATACACTGTATCTCTGTTCGTTTGACCGAAGAATTACACCAAACATTACACTTGTCTGACGTTTTAATCCAAAACTTTTTCAAAAACCAAAATTCTACATTTACAGCGAACCTCACCAGCCCCGCTTCAGCCCGATTCTGAAAGTCAATCTCGTGTGTCTCAACTTGCCTCGTCCGACCGAAAAGAATTTTGGGTAAATCAGCCTCGCCACGAGCATACAACAAATATCCCGGAATCCATTCGAGGAACGGCCAGAGAGACAACTCCACTCTTGGAGTCGCATGTTTGCAATAAAGCATATTTGGCATCTCCGTCAACATGAAACCGCCTCTCACCTCTGGTTTCTTTCACAGGCTCGCCTTTACCCACATTCTAGCTTAATGATGCCAGCCTGGGGGCTTCTGCAGAGAAAAATGGCTAAAAAATACACTCTAAAACTGACAAACATGCCACATTCGAGCGAGTGCAATCACAGGCAGACAATTCGAACTGCTTGACGTCGCCCATGCTATTTGATCTCATACATTCTCTCTATTTTGAAACGGATGCTCCCGGCTGAATTCAAGTGACCGGGAGAAATATTCCGTAAAATACTGAATTTTGCACCTCTTAATCCCAAATGTAGATATAATGTAAGCCACTTACCTGATGCTCTTGGTGTTAGTCTGTTGTCATTTAACTTTCGAAGACATCAGGAATACAAAGTGTCTTTAAATCACAAGCTGAGCTCGACTTACTTAACACATTCCAGCCTACCAAGTCGACAGCAAACGAGGCAAGAATCCAAAACAAAATAAACTGTGTAATATAACCCATGCAGGACCTCAGTATCCAAGACTTATCAAGGGAACGCTTAATTGTCACAACGTTATATTAAAATCGGATTCTCTAAAGGTACCGAAATTCCATATTGTTATTGTTACGACCAGCAAATTCATAGGCCACGTCAAGAGTGCGAAGTTTGTCTGTTGTCATTTTGTGAGTGTTTAATATTGTCAAGCTCCTGAACTTCTCTTGTTTCATCATTGCCTGAAGCAGTTATTTCAGTTCGAGCAGCTGAAAACGATCTTTTCCCAGCAGCAGTGGTTGTCAGATTTACCAGCAGAAGCTTGCAGATCGTAACATTTCCGGTCGAGGCAACTCTAAGCCTCGTAGATTAGATGACACCGATATTGTCGTGTTACGGAATTGTTTGATTCTACCTTTGCATTGGACACCAGTTTTAGTGTTATACACTGAGTATATTGATTGGAAACCAATGTTTTGGATTCAACCTAGAGAAGAAAATAGTGAATTGAAAGTTGTAGAGTAGACAAACACAACCACTGTCTATAATTAGGGAAAAACTGCGTTAAAAGTTTTCTGAACAGGAATCCTATACAATTGGTCAGCATTATCAGTTTAAAGAACGTCCCTGCAAACTGTATAGATATAACGAATTAATACAATTATACCAGCATTCTTGAGGAACGCTTATGGGGCATTTTACTTGATGGAAAGGTGGGACAAAGGGAATACATGTATAGCGGTACTTGTTTGCAACGTTGGTCAACCCATGTTTGTTATACACGTGTGCCCAATGATATTGCACCTTTAGTAATCGGTTTATTCGGACAGACAGAAGAGTCTTCGATATGCAATTATATAACAGTTGGTACTTTTGTTTTTCCATGTAAAGGGAGACAAGGCTATGGAAGGTGTTGGTAACATGGAGTTATCTGTCAAACCATCGGTTTTCCCGTAAGGTTATTTTACATTTTCTCTCACTTATATGGCAACAAATTCAGAGACAAAACTCTCTGAGTGCGTTTAGTTCCCTTTCCGTCCTATTATTTTAACAGAAATGCTATTTCTCAGACTCACGAAACTGTTGGGCATTTCATACAAGACCTAACTTTTTTTAAAGTATCTGCCCAATCGTCTTTTTGGGGACTCCCTGTCGATTCTCTTATGACACTTGAGCAAGGTGGTTTAGTCATTCCAAAGAAAAGCCTGTGTGATGTACAAGTATTTAAAAGTATTTACCTATATAAGTATGGGGGTTTTGGGGGGAGCAGGGTTGGCGCAGTGGTGAGAACGCTCGCCTTCCACCAATGTGTCCCGGGTTCTCCGATTCCCGGAATCGGCGTCATAAGTAGGCTGAGTTTGTTGGTTCTCTACCCTGCTCCGAGAGGTTTTTCACCGGATACTCCGGGTTTTCCCTCTCCCCAAAAACCAACATTTGATTTGATTTGTTTAGAGTTGATTTTCAAACTCTATCATTGAATTGCCCTGTAATCCCCACATTTGGCTTCCTTGGCTTTCTTTGTGATGTTGTCCTATTTGTGTCCTAGACCAGAGTATGAGAAAGCATTTATTTCAAGGCCTAGAATTCCTCGCACTCCTGATTCCAGACCAAGAACGAGTACCCCACCCCCACTGGAAAGATCAGCGTCTCCTCCTAGACCCGCATCAAAGGACGAGAGGCCGGGTAAGTAAGGCATATGATTTAACTTCGTTACCTGTTCTTGAACAGGCTCTTGATGTTACTGTTCTTCTTTTTGTAGGTTCATCAAGGAAAAGCGGTCTTCTGGACGATGACCAAAAGACAGCATTACGATAATAGCATAATTGTTTCTAAAGCCTTATCAGCATCAATAACTTACCAGCTGTCACACTCTAGGGAAGAGAATTCTCAGCGTTTCTCCTCACCTAGACTATGTTTCATTAGCAAAGTCATCTTAACTGAAGAACTTTACATTTGGTCTACCTGCCAACACCTGGAAAAACAGATAGTATTAAAAACTTTGGATGAATAAGTTATACCTTCCAAAACACTGTTTTCAACAACTCTAGGCAAATTGCAACACACATGCTAGGACGCAATGATTTCATTTAAATATTGCTTTAATGATCGTGCCACTTTTGTAGCAGTTGAAGACTGTAGGTAGAAATCTGCTCTTCTGAAAACTCAGGTTCTGGAAAATTAAGGAAAATGTGTAATTTTTGTCTTTTAACGTAGTTTTGGTAAATTCCTTGAATGTATTAGTTTCACGTAAGAAGCATAGGTCGCATTTTTGATGAAATGAGGTGGTCGAACATCAAATTTATAGTACTGTGGAGAGAGTGCTTTATTACTGGTGTAAGGCTTTGGAAGCTATAGACATTAGACATACCTTTTAGTAAACACTTGTATCCCTGTCAACCTTTGCAGTGATTTCTATTTATTGTAGTACTATTATAAGTGCCTTTAGTGAAAATATACCACTCTCAACCCACCCGCCACCCATATTGTAGGTATCACCAGAACGAGAAATAACAGTTTTCTTCACTTGCCTCAAAACGCTATGATAAAATGGATAACTCCTTCATGTGAGCATGCGCATGGAATGAGTTGTTGAGAAGAGGGGATTTTGGCGTGAACAGAAATCTGCGTAGACGGAAACGTAAGTGATGTACTAAAAAGGGATGCAAACGGTTGCTCTGCCTCGTGTTCCGTTTCTTTGAGTCAGCCATTATGTTCAGAAAAGGGCGACTTGTGTACTCTGGTTTCTACGCCATTTGGTGGGTAAAATTTCTTCGTTTAGCATGCCCATGTTACTGTCATTTTTGGTGAGTAATCTTTCAGTTTTGGACTTTTCCTACTCCCAAATCTTTTACGCAGTAGTCTGTAGCTTGGCTAGTGAATTCGAATTGTGGTGTACGTAGGTCTGACTGTTACTTTATATTGTTTAATATTGCAGTGAAAACCACCAGTCGTTACTGAGCCCGCGGGAATCCCAAAGATTTCAGTTCTTGTGGTTTTCTTCTAACTCAACTGACCCAAATGTTTTTTTCGGCTGGTATTTAAGCTTATTATACAAATATAGTGTTGATTCGGTAATATTTATAATGGCTTGCAACTAAAAGTAAACGAAAGGATCTCATGTCGGAAAAGCATTCAAGCATATGCTTACGTTTTTACTAGAGCACGTTATTTTTTCCTTTAAAAGCTTGGGAAAAAGTATGTTGAGCCACTGTAATTCATGATCCTTAAATGAAGCCGACATTTCACGGACTTTGTTATTTGTTCTACAACACAAAATCTAACGCCACGGAGTCTAGCAGCGTAACTGCGTATCTAGCCTGCGAACATAGCCACCGAAACTCCCCGGTTAGGGTAAAAGGAGGAATGAGTTTGCGGAATGGCATAATTATGAGGAATGTACCGAAGAAATTTCAGCTAAAAGATAGTCAGCGCGTACCGTCTATTATTGGAGAATAGTTTTGATAAATTCCGAACGGACTGCATGATTCGTTTCAAACTTTAAAATTCAATTTGAATATTGTAATCATCCAACTGTAGCCTGAGTATGACCTCATCAGTTGGGCCTGAAAGGCACCAAGTGTAAGAATGGGCTCTAAATAAATAAATAAATAAATAAATAACTTTATTTATCATGAAAGGAGCATATAAGCTCACTGGGAAAGAAAATCTCTTCCCGCCTTGGTATGATGCGTAGAGCGCGTAAGATCTTACCTCGCTCTGCTTGCATTACGTTATATAATGCTATGATTTTGCCTCTTTTCGACTATTGTTCGTGTGTTTGGGATAGCTGCGGTCAAGGAAGCAAGGAATATCTAGATAAATTGCATAGCCGCGCTGCCTGCATTATTAAATGCCGCTCGGTTCATTGCAACGAGCTGCAGAAATCATTTCATTGGCCAAGCCTCCAACTCCGTCGTGGCACCTGATGCGTACAATTATATCCTCAGAAATAGAGACCAGTTACGATTACCCTTTGCTCGAACCACAAAATTCCTCTTTAGCTCATGGATGACGTAGTCATGCCGTGAGGTATAGGAGGCACTTTGATGTCACTCACTGACTCACTCCTGCACTCACTCACTCGATTCTAATTAATTTATTTATTAAACTTGGATGAAACATTTCTTCTGTGCCTCCCCTGGTGAGTATTGTATTTGTTTGACGCATGTTTACCCTCTCTATCAGACAGATTTTTAACATGCCATTTCTCAATTTTTGCGCTCGGAGACACAACCTATTTTAATGGTTTGCTAATTTTGTCTGGTACCTAACTTAACAATTCCTGGAAACCTTATTACTCGGGCTAGTAAAAAGCCCGAGGTTTAAAATGGGCTTCATTTTTCGTCGTCGTGTTTCATCCGCAAAGCTCACTTCCGGCGTTTATGCGCAAGCGCGAACTAAAATAAGTCACAACATCAAGAATGATGCCTGTTGTCACGTATCGGAAAACGTCGATTCACCTTGTGTCTTTGAAGTCTGAACAACCAATATGTTGAAAGAAGTGTCTATACGAATGTTTGCAAGTTCAACTGCGAGAAGAAAGCTTTTAACATGACCAAACTTAACTCCAGATGGACTGCCGTGTTTCCCCGTGCCCGCTCCATTGAGAAGTACATTTTGTTGAATAACTCAAGTACCGGATATCACACACCCCTGAGACTTTAACATGTAGTTTATTTACTATTTTTCCACGATATCTCAATTTCTGGACATTAGTTTTTGAATGATAAGCGATTAGTTTTTACTTGATGACTTGAAACTCACCGCAGAAACTTTCCTTTCTTATGTTTCAAATGACCCTGGATTGACGTATTTGTAAACAGTTTTACTCTGCTTATTATTTTTCTCCTCACATTTCACCGAGACTCAATTAACGTTTATGCGAAAAAATCGTACATCGTTTGATAAGCGTTTCCTTTCTCAAACAATTATCCATCGAAGCGAAAACAAGTGCGCTTAGTTTTTTTGGAATCAATACAATATTTTATCGCATTACATTACGATGAACCTCTGTGGCCAAGAGGTCATTGTTCCTGCCTCTGACGCAGCTAACCCGGGTTCGATATCTGTTAGTGGCATATATCGCTTTTTGTGTTATTATTGTTCTCAGTGGTTGAGCTGTAAAGCAAGTTTGTAATTTTAGAGCCTATATGTTGATAGGGGTCCAACACAAGCTAAGCGCAATGCGTCCGATGTAAGAAAGACAGACTTCTCTCTATTCTTTTGTTTAGCGCTAAATTAGGGATACAATACTGTTTTTTGGAAGGCCGAGTTTAGGCTAATTGTAGCCTCTTGTTTAGTTAATTATGTTATGCCCATATGCTAGGCTATTTATTCCGTCATCAAGAGTGTATCTCTTGTCATCAAAACAACTTGGTGATATTTAAAATATAAAAAAAAAAAAACATTTCTGTACTCAGAGCAGGAAAAAAATATCTTTTATTCAACTTAGTGATCCTTTGTTTAGATTATAACTTCCAATTTCATGTTTATCACTTCTGATAGTTTTCATTTTGTGATATATTTGCTTGTTATTTAGTAATACATCTTCATATAAATGGAGCTGAAACTATTTTAATAAAAAGAGAAAAAAGTGAGAAATATTTCGTGAAATAAATCTCGCAGAAATGAAAATGACCAAAAAAGAGAAAACTCAGAATTAATATACTTTCCATCTTTGGGGTAAGATTTTCATATCTTTTTTCTGTTTGCTTACATTAAAAAAAAAATTCTTGGATTATTTGAACCCAGATGTAGAATTTCTGAACTTTTGATCACTTTCTTATTGGCAACATGGTACAAGTAAATTCTTAGAAAATATTTGTGAAGTTTACAAGCGTTTTTTCGGTGAGAGAGGAGAAGGAGGGCCTCATATATTCGTTGGTACTCCACCTAACCATTGAATATCCTACTTGTGTTGTCTTTGTATACACTCTCGCCTAAAGGCTCTTGTGTGTACGTACCAACAACATGCACGTGACTCGTTGGATATCCATGGTATACCACTCAAAAGCATAGCATAACTAGTACATTGTACAACCCTATTTTTTCTCCAAGTCTGACTGACGTAACTGTGACGTGTAACTGTTCATCCGCGGAGAGACACTATCAGGCGAAAACTTCCAGTTTATTTATTTTTTCTTATTTATTAAGAAATAGTTTGCTTATATAACATTTCTTTCTCTAACGTCCATGGGTCATTTTCGTTTCAACCTCTCGCCTGAACGTTCAAACTGGCGAGCCGTAAATTCAGTTATTGTTCGTACTAAAAACGTGAACATTATGAGAAATAATATCGTATGGTATAGTAGCAGAAATCTATTAGGGTTTAAACGTGTAACTGCCCTTTGTGTGCTTGGAACAAGCTTCCGAATATTCAATTTGCTAAGTACCATATTTGGAACGTCAAGAGAGAAACATTCAACCAATCAGTTCGCAAGACCACCGTGACGCAATAGCGCGAAAGTAAAAATGGCGGACCCGTCGGATGAGAAGAAAAGGAAAACAGAAAAGTCCAAAAAAGCTGTCCAAAAATAGAGTGAAAAAGTTCGGTGAAACACTCGGAAAAATGGAGGTGGAGATTTTTGAAGAGGTGCGAAATTTGCTACATTGTTGACCGCGCTGCGTTTACTCGCGACAAAGACTGGAACAAGAGGTTTCCAAATATGGTACTTAGCAATGAATATTCGGAAGCTGTGAACGCGCGTTGCACGTTTCAACCCTTATGGGTTTCTGATAGTAGTAATACAGGACTATCGACACTATCGGTCTTTTTTTTACCGTTGGAAATTTGATATTCCTGATTCTAGCATAGAAGCTTCCAATCGCTTTGTCTTACGAACATCCACTACCGTGGGGGAACTATCAGCCAATAACCTCTCGACAGAAAAATTTTGTTGCTACGTTAAATTTCTAGGATCCAAGTGCAACAGATTTTCATATCCATTTTCTGTTTGCTTACATTGTTTTTTTGTTTATTAGTTTATCACTACCTGTTTTAAAACTTTTAAAACGTTCTTTTAAACCTCTTCACTTGCGTGCGTGCGTTA
>JAEMWC010000028.1:962500-1012500 GCA_016490735.1 Pachyseris speciosa
GCATAGTGGCCTTGAGAGCGCTCCTTAGCAGTAGTGTGAGATTAGGCGTCAGCATAGCGGCCTTACCCATCTGATTATTCCTCGGAATCGAGTATAAAACAACTTTTCCTAAAACTCGCACTGAATTGGTTCATAGCCTGAATCCACAGTGCAAACGTTTTTGCTGCCAAATTTATTGAATTGAACTGGGAATTTAGTCTTCCATTGTTTATCTTTTAACCCTTTCCTTCTCCGGGAGAAAGCCTACATCCCATATCCTCCTGGAAACTTTGAATGGAATTGTGCTTACATGCTTGCCTTTCTTTTACTTTCAGTTTCGTCGCCAAATGGGGAAGACCATAAAGGTGACTATCTTATTGTTTTTTTGCCTCAGCCGCAGCGTTGTTATCCCCATTTTGTTTTTGTTTTTGTTTTGGTATTGGGAAGCATCTTAGTTATATAGTCCACTCTTAGCACTTTGGAGCCGATTTCGCAACCACTCTCGAAGCCTTCGATTCGGGTTAAGAGGTCATTTATGGCTTCCACTATACTGTGTATATCCGCCATTTTGTGTCAACCCCACGGCCAGGATCTCCGGGCTGTTGCGTCAGTCTTTTTGGCAGACATTTAATGCTGTTCGCACAGCGAAGTCAACATTTTACAACAGCGTTAACGTCGCATGCAAAGGCGTTGTTGTTTTACTAGTGGCATAAGAGGCATCGCGTTTAAAACAAGTTGAACATTGGTTTTAAAACTATTGAAATTACAAGGTTGAATTTTGGTTTGTAAAGTTGGATGTCGCTTGCTTAAGTTTCATGTTGCATGCTTTCACTGAATGTTACGGACTGAGGTTGAATGTTACAGGCTGACGTATATTGAATGTTGAGTACCCAAATTGAATAATTAGAGTTGAAAGATGCGTGATCAAGTTGATTGTTGAGTAAAAAAAACAGTGAATGTTGAGTAGTCAAGTTGATTTTTGGCATGGATTGAACACCATTTAGTTCCAGGGGTTGCACACCGGGGCTGCACATTTGGACCTTGATTTACAATGTCATGTACTTCTGTTCCGATGTTACTCACTCTCCATGTAAATAGGGCCTTAGAAGGGAACCATAAGCTGCAATTATTAAGCCTGCAAAACGACTGCGATGTTTATATGGTTTTGTGGCACGCGGAGGTTCTGTGGGTTGGCTGTTCCCATTTCAAGCAATGCAAAAGGAACGATTGATTACTTCTTGTGTAACAAACAACAAGCATGAAACGAAAACTGATTTCGTCTCTTTTACAGAAGTGCTACGTATTTTGTTCTGGGCTTGCGTTGGGGCATTGGCCTTTTCCTTACTGGCAATAACAATAGCTGGAGCATACTTTTTTCGCGCGTAAGTATAATCTATGATTTGTCTCTGTCTGACTGTCTGACCTATCTATCTATCTATCTATCTATCTATCTAGCTAGCTAGCTAACTATCTATCTAGCTAACTATCTATCTATCTATCTATCTGGATTAAGGGCTTGATACTAGACTTCAAAATCTATAGAACAGAGCAGCAGGAACAATTGCCTTTCAGTGTTATGACAGTACGTTCTGTAGATATTATCGGACAACTTAATTGGGAAACGCTTGCTTCAAGGCGCGAAAACCCCCCTAAGTTTATTCACATTGATGTATGATGTAGTAAACAAAAAGGTGCCCAAATATTTAAGCAAACTTTTCAAAAACACCTGTGAGCCAATTATTGCCGGCCCATTATAAAATTGCAGTAAGAGAAACTAAGATGGATACAGTGTAAATAATATATGAAATAAATCATATATGAACTGCGGAAATGAAATCAAATGAAGAATGATCCTCGCAGTTGTGAACGCAATTTATGCAATTGCGAAAGAAGCCTGAAAAAAAAAAATTCAGGACTTCAAGGGGGTTTGAACCCGTGACCTCGCGATTACCGGTGCGATGCTCTAACCAACTGAGCTATGAACCCACTAACGTTGGGAGCAGGTCAATTGTGGGTTCATATGTTCCCGTGAAAGAAATGAGTGTCAATGATATATGAAATGAATCATATATGAACTGCGGAAATGAAATCAAGTGAAGAATGATCCTCGCAGTTATGAGCGCAATTTATGCAATTACGAAAAGAAGCCTGAAAAAAAAATCAGGACTTCAACGGGGTTTGAACCCGTTACCTCTCGATTACCGGTGCGATGCGCTAACCAACTGAGCTATGAAGCCACTGACGTTGGGAGCAGGTCTTGTGGGTTCATATGTTTCCGTGACAGAAATGAGTGTGAATGATATATGAAATGAATCATATATGAACTGCGGAAATGAAATCAAATGAAGAATGATCCTCGCAGTTGTGAACCAAGTTTCCGCCATCATTGAACTCTGAGGTAAGCCAGAATTTATCCTTGAACTTGATTCAGCCTCAAATCGTTTTTATTTTGTTGTTTTACTTTTTCCAGTGAATTTTATAAGGGATCAGTAAGGAGATCAGTAGGTGATCAGTGGGGTATCAGTCTTTTGTTCAAGCCCCACTGCCATTGTATCAATTGCATTACTGAGATGTTGAACAGTAGTATGTAGAGGACTCGACAAATACCAGCAGAGTTTCGGCGAATTTCACCCAAGAAACACCCCCACCCTCAACGCCGAACCCACCCCCACCTGTGGGGCGTTGAAGGTGGGGGTGTTTCTTGGGTGAAATTCGCCGAAAATCTGCTGGTGATTTGTCGAGTCCTCTACATACTACTTGGGAGAGAGAAGAAAGCGCGTGCGATAGCCCAATCAGAGCTTGGATGTCTGAGGACATCCCAGCGGCGCCATGTTAGAGAAGCGCAGCGTCGTGGGGAAAGTTTCTGGAATCGGGGTGCTGGGCGGCACAGATTTTTTTTTATATAGCGCCCAGCTGGGACGCCCTATTAGAGAAACACAACGTGGGGGTACCTGCCACCTGAGTTACAACTCTTCTGAACTCAAGGATGACAGACACTGTTGACCAACCAGCTCTGTTCGTGGAAATGAACCCGCCAGAAGAGCAGAAGTTTTCCGAGCTTCTCACTGACCTTGCGCCACCATCAGGTCCTCTCCACTCGGCCATTCAAAATGTGTTGGATGAGCATTTTTCTGAAGCAACGAAAGCGCGGCTGCGCAAACCGTTGCGCCCGCAACCCTTCAACCCAACTCCGCGACCTCGGTTGAGAAGAGGTTTGAAAGAAAGACAAAACGGCAAGAGCTTTTGAGGCTGTTCGACACCAGCCCCACCGCGAGAAGGCGAACGGCCACGAACACCTTGACAAAGATTCAGGGCCTGTTCGACGATGGGGAATATGAGGGGGTGGAGGAAGGAAGGCGAGGGCGCCGCTTCGTTGTCTAGCGCACGATTCAGGCCGTGGACAAAGACGCCACACCCAAGTTCATGGAGCAAATCAGAAAGAAGGTTCTCACAGCCTTCTACCTCAGACACATTTACAGCTATCAACTGCGCAATATCGAAAACGGCGACGTGAATGTGCAGTTTAAAAACAAAGGCTCTCGTGGTTCAACTCCCTGGCAGAAGCTGAAAAATGGTTGAAAAGCAAAGAGGTGGATCGGCTGGGCGCGGGTCAAATTGAAAGACCGAACATAAAATGGACGTTTTAAAACTTCTTCAGCTTCGATGTGAGGGCTGTGCTGGACCGCCAACCACTGGTGGGAACGGGCCCCCTTCCGGGGTTGTTGAGGAACCTTGCGCACGGCCGAGCAATGGCCGCGCTGGACACCTTTCACCTTTCTGTCTTTGGCGCTGCATTGTGGCTCACCGTGGCGCCAGGCCGGATCGCTGCATTGTGGCGGCCCGCGCGCTTGCGAAAAGTTTCTTCAACACCCCTGGTCCAGATATCCCCAGAACATCACTCAAGGGAGAGCTTTATCCGAGTGGCTTGGCATCCGGGTCTATGAGCCGGAGCGGGCAGAAGGGGGGACGGTGATTTGGCACCTCAGACGAAACACTCCAGCAAAGCTGGAAAACATTCTGACAATCGGTGTTTTCGACGGGCACGCGTTTCTCATCAAGGACATTGAAAGGTTGGCAAGAGTGTATGCGTGTGTGCATTTGCCGTGCAAGATTAACACAAGCTACCCATCTTCAACGCCACAACCAATCCTGTCCTCGAGGTGAGACGCGAATTATTTGCCCAGCCGCAAAAGTTGAAGCGCCGCAAACAACTTTCGAGCCAGCTTTCTTTCCCGACAAAACCATTTATGTCGGGCCCACCAACTGGCTTGAAAGAAAATCAAATCGCCAAAAAATCCATATTCACCACGCCATGTGTGGGTATGGTGGAGAGCGGTGGGTCGCTGGGGTCCCCCGTGGATGATTTTCACCCCCCCCCCCAACCAAAACTGTTTTCCAATATCATTGGTGCCGCTTTCACGGTTGCTCAAAATGTTATCCCGACCTCAAGACAATCGTTGACCGGGGGAACAAGAAACGCGAAGACGTCTTCCAGGCCACTGTGGCTCGGACAAGAGCGCTTCGCGCGGCAGGGTTCCACGTTATTGAGGGGTGGGCGTGTGAAGATGGGCGCGGTGGGAAAAAGCCGCAGACCTTCACAAAAGCCTTTCCACACGCGATTATGTACGACTATGAGGCGTACGGTGACAACAATCAGCGGAAAGAGCCGACAGGCGCGCTTGTGTTGGAAAACGCGCACGTGACAATCGCGGTTTCCATTGGCGACACACTCGAACGCGCGCCCACGCACATCTGCGAAAGAGACCCCAAAGAGCCGGCGCGCAAGTTTGTGGAAGAGTTGGAGCGGCACAGGAAAAACATTTGGGAAAGGATGAGAGCGGAGTTCATTCTTGAAGACTTCAACCTGCTGCCGAAAACGCGCCGCGCCAAGATCGATGAATGCTGCAACCAAGTGCCCGTTCTTGGGTTCAACTCTGGCCGTTATGACCTCAACCTGATCAGAGAACATTTCGTGGAGCGGCTCAACGGAGCCACTGACAACATCAAAGTTATTATTATTATTATTATTATTATTATTATTATTAAAGTGGCCAAAAAGCCAACAAAATTATGTTCTTGCTAACGAAAGAGTTTCG
Source organism: Pachyseris speciosa (assembly GCA_016490735.1). Taxonomy (NCBI): domain Eukaryota; kingdom Metazoa; phylum Cnidaria; class Anthozoa; order Scleractinia; family Pachyseridae; genus Pachyseris; species Pachyseris speciosa. The sequence goes on from JAEMWC010000028.1 coordinate 967,576, forward strand.
TTTCGTGGACATAGCTACGACAAATGGGTGAAAGCTTACGGTTGCACAGCCGAGAAATCATGGTTCCCGTATGAGTGGTTTGATTCCCCGGAAAAGCTCGATTATCCAGGCCTTCCCGATTACCCCGCGTGGTACTCACGCCTGAAGGAGAAATTCATGCTCACGTTGGCAGAATGGAAAGAGTGCAAGCGTGTGTTCAAAAACAAGGGCATGCGGACCTTCGCCGACTGGCTGCGCCATTGCAACAACCTTGATGTGGCCCCGGGCTCGAAGCATTGGAGAAAATGCGGGCCTTTTACAACGAGAAAGGCATCGACATCCTGAAAGACGCCGTCAGCATCCCCGGTGTGAGCCGTCACTATCTCTTGCGGGGAGCGGTTGAGCGGGGCGCGGAGCTCTGGAGCCCCGGAAGCGAAGCGTATGAGATGCTGAAATGCTGAAAGGGGCGGTCGTCGGAGGGCCAAGCCTCGTGTTCACGCGACGCCACGAAGTCGGTGTCACAAAAATTCGATCGCACCAACTCGACAACCCGAAACCATGTCAAAAAATTATCGGCTACGACGCCAACGCCCTTTATTTGTCGACCATGCTCAAAGAAATGTCTTGTGGGAAAGAACAGGTCGTGCGCTATGCGGCCAGAGCAGCGCCCGTTTTCAGACAAAGGTTCAAAGACGGCTCCTGGTTTGGGTTCGCTGAGGTTGACATCGAGATTCCACAGCCCTTTCGGCCCAAGTTTGAGGAAATGTGTCCATTCTTCATCAACAAGCAGGTGCCCGCAGAGGCCGTGCCGCAACACATGTTGGACTACCTGCAGCGCACAGGTCGAACCCGCGGAGCGGGAAAAAAGTTGGTGGGAGCGTTGTCCGCAGAAAAGATGTTGGTGTACGCCCCCCTTATGCGGTGGTATGTGGACCCGGGGCGGAGATTGCGGCGGTTTACCGAACAATTGACTACTAACAGCAGAAAATCTTCACCTGGTTCGTGGAGAGGGTGACGGAGGCACGCCGAACGGGAGACGTGGAAAAAAACAAGGCGCTTCTCGCTGAGGTTTTCAAGTTGCTGGGAAACAGCGCGTACGGGAAGACGATTGAAGCCCTGGAGCGGCAAACCAACGTGATTTACACGAAAGACGAGAAGGTCGTCGACAAGGCCCTTTGAAGCGCCTTCTTCTACGATCTCGATGAAATTGGGGACGCGTACGAGCTGGAAAGCCGAAAGCCGCGGATCACAATCAAACGACCCTTTCAGGTCGGCATCGCGGTGTATCAGCTGGCCAAGCTGCGGATGTTGGAGTTGTATTTCTCGACAGGTTTGTTGACAGGAGCGATTTCGAGCTGATCCACATGGACACCGACAGCAACTACATGGCGATCAGTGGCGAAAAGTTGGAAGACGTTGTGAAGCCGGAAATGTGAGCAGAATTTGAGGCCAGCAAAAAACAGTGGTTGGCTTGGGACAAGTGGAGTGGCCGCACACCAGGCCTTTTCAAACTCGAGTGTGTCGGGCAGCGGATGATCGCGCTTTGCTCGAAATGTTATTTCGTGGAGGAAGAAGACAATGGAAAAAACAAACTCAGCACGAAGGTAATTTCAAAAGCGCAGAACGCAGTCACGTGGGAACGTTTCAAAGCGGCGCTTGAAGGGGGCAAGGACATGGCGTCGAACAAGGGTTTTCGCATGGTTGGCGGGCGGATGATGACTTACGAGCAGCAAAAGCTGGGGCTGAGCGCGTATTACGACAAGCGGTGGGTGCTGGGATTCACACAGAGCCTATCGAATATCACAGCCTCCGCTAACCAGGGTTGGCTGGCGGCAATTCGGTGTTCGAGGGGACAACCATCAATTCTTCGCGAACGAAGCTGCGTTGTGGTCCATTGTGAAGCCAATACATGACAGGCTGATTGGGTTTGGTGATGGATCTTTCGAGCGTGAAAGTTTTCAGAGACCAGATCGGATCTGTGGCCCTTTGCACACCACCCTCCAACGCACCAGGTTGAAATAAATAGCGAACTTCCACGTCGGGAGGAAGCCATTTTTCGGCCACTAACAGGTATCAAATAAGGAGCCGTTGAGGTTTTGCAAAAACAGTTCGTTGTTTGATTGCAACTGCAGGCTTTTGCTCTGTCAGCCGGGTGGTTTGTCGGGTGAGAGCAGCAACAACCCTGGGAAGCCTTGTCACCCACGCAACAGACCGCACACCCTCCGGCAGACGCATTTCAACTGCGTACTGGTGCCCGAACAGACGCTCGGCAAGAGTGCGGTGGAAGCGTTCAACAATAGCTTGGTCTCGGTGCACTTCAACATGCCCACGACGTATGTTCGTTTCATGCCTTTCCAGGACTCTTGAACCAACACCCATGAACTCACGCTCGGGATCAACCTGCAGCAGCTTTGGCCATTTGAGAGGCCCGCGCTTGTAAATTTTCTCAAAGGCCCGGGCAACTCCGTCAGAACTTTTCGAGGTCAAGGGCTTGGCTTTTTTTAAACGACTGGCCACGTCGACAACAGTCAGCGCATATTTGAAAACTTTGCGCCCCAATCTGTCATGCGGCATGAAGAGCAGGTCCGCTTGGTGCACCGCGTTGGGTGTTGGCACATCGAACTTCGGCCGAGGAATGTGCCGCGGTGCGGGAAGAAAGATTTGCCAAAGAGCCTGTTTTTGTAACCATTGTTTCGCAACATTTTCCGAAACCTTTGCGGCTTTAGCTAATTTTTTCACTGCGGCAAACCCTTTCCAGTAGCCACTTGGGCTGTAATGAATTTTTGAAAGGCGTTCGTCCATTTTGATATACAAAACAGCGCAAAGATGGCGAACAAAAACGAAGTAGTTGGGGTGTGCTGTGGAAAAAAAATGGTTGAGAAACCTGAAAATGTAGAGCTTGGTTGTCAGTTGTGCAGAAGGGTAGAGGAGCTTGACACAACAACTTTCACCCACCGGAAAGAAGAAAAAGGGTGGTTAGCCAACCCAGTTTCATACACCCACGTTCGAAAAATTCTCGAGAAACACCGAATATTTGAAGCCGTTAACACCACTGCGGTTGCCGGGCGAGAAGTGGGCGACCCGTCGCGGCGGTGGTTTTTGGGGAACGTTATCCACAATTTTGGAAATTTTGACAAAACCACCCCCAAGTCGGTAAATTACGGATGTTTCCTGCACGATTTTTTTCAAGTGGTGCCTAGTGAAGTTTGGCCTCGAAAAAAAGAAATTCTCGAACGTCTTTTCCCAATTTTTGAAAAAATCCGCCCAACAACAAGACGCCAGGCGAAAGAAAGATTCGAAAGGTGGTGGGCCACCGCTTCAGGGGGGATTAGACATCGGTAAAGCGTTTGTTGTAACTTGCCTCGATTTTTACGGGGATTCCATGCAATGGGCGCTGACGAAGTCGTCAACCATTTTCAACCGGTCGAGAAATTCTTTGTCAATGAAAGCCTCACCCCTGAGATGGAAGCGAATAGCGTCAAGAATTTTTTTGTACTCGACCCGGGCAAAGTTGGCGCTCTCCGCGTTTTTGTCGTATTTTTTGAAGCTGGCAATACCTTTAACCACGAGCCCAAAACCCGTCAAAGTGGCGAAGACAATTGGATTCAAGGTGGTACCACCAGCAACCGCAGAAGTGATGATGGCCTTGCCCGCCACAACATTACAAATCAGATTTTTTCTTTGAAAGTGCAAAAGAGCTTTTCGTGCCCCCAATGTTTTTGTGGTAGAAAGCGCAAAGCTTCTTCAACATATCGACGGTGTCCCTTGGAAGGGCCGGGTCGATGTGGTTAAAGTCGAAAACGCAGAGCTTGGGTGAGGCGCCGGCCATTGTATTGAAAAAGGGAGAGAATTTTTTATGCCCAAGGTAGAATTTCAGCTGCGCCCAAACCGCATGGTCGAGGCCTTGTAATTTGCATAAAATTGAGGAAGTGCCGCTGGGTATGTTGAACTCAAGTCTGGCCATCCAAAACTGTTCTCTTCGTTGAATGGAAAAATGGAGGCTATAAAGAAGGCGGGAATTTCTCAAGAAAGAATACTCAAACATTACAAGGCGTGGCAAAGGGTTAGAGAAAAGCAGCCTCATATGCTCTACACGTTTGAAAAGGGAGTATTGCAACCTTGGCGCTGGAAAGCGTAAAATGATCCATTCAGAAGGGTTAGAAGAGCCTTAAAAAGAGTGGCTTTCTTCTCGACAAACCATGCCGGGCCAAAACACAGGTTTTGAGAAGTGGATGACTCCGTTTCGGTACTCGAATAAAAGGGTGTCATTGTTGTAAACCGCGTTGTTATTCAAATTTAAATTTCCACCCAATTTCGGTTGGTGAATCAAACAACTGTTCATGTTCAGGTCATTCTGCATTGTCATTTGCCCGTTTGTTCCACCAAACAATAACACATTTCGATCGACCACGTATTGACCATCCAGGTTCAAATTGCTACCCAACTTCGTTTGATAAAGGGCAAACCCACCCAGGTCAAGGGCAGCCCCCATCACCATCCCACCGACGCCCCCGTGAAACAGCTCCAAGCTGCCATTTCTGACTTGGTTGTAATTCAAATCCAAAGCGACCCTCAATTTTGGTTGCAAAAGAAGCTCACCGTTCAGATCCAAGTCGGTGTGAATGATCATTGTTCCATTTTCCACAGCCCAAACCGAGTCAAAGACACCCGAGTCCACACTGGAAACATAGCCAGAAACCCGATAGAAAACCAGGTGGCCCGTGGTTGAGCGAGAAGTTGAGCCGTACAGATCCAAATAAATGTAGTTGGGGGTGGAGAGGCTCCACCGGTGGAGTTGAATGAGGGTTTTTGTGTATTTTTGCTCCCAGGATTGAAGGTTCGAGTGGTTTGGCTCTTGATCGAAGCAACGGTGGCACTCGCTCTCACGGAGACATTTTTCATTTCCGGTGGGAAGTATTCAACCACGAACGTGAAAAACCCAAACGGGAGCGAATAAAGATTGAAAGCGATCCGCGAGCGGTAATCGTCGCTTTCCTTATCTTTTCTGAGAGTGAACTCATAGGCCTTTCTGTTGATTCGGTGCGGAGAGGCGGCGAAGTTGACTATGCCAGTGACACTATTATTTTCCTCTGAGGACTCATTCGCATCGTTCATGAGGTAGGCGAATGGATTTTTTTGTCCGCTGGAAGGCCTAACATGAGAATGAGCCACAAAATCTTTCATTGTTTTCAATCAACCGCATCTGCATCTGCCGTTGCCGCACCAAGATGTTCGATTTTGTTCGACTTCATGTCAAGATTCTGAGTCACGTTTTTCGGCAAAAACGTCGAGTCGATGTGTTTTTTGTTCGCGGCGGCGGACAAGTCCGTGACGTCGTTTTTTATTCCACTCACAGTGTTTCCCCTCACGTCCAGGTCTCCAAACATTGGCTCTGTTCCGTCTCTTCGGACGAAAAAGGAATCAACATACTGTTTGTTTACCGCATCTTCCAGGTCAAAAGGCGGATCCACAAACGTGTTGTTGTTCATGTCCAAATTTTTTTGTGCGACCGCGTCAAATTTGGTTTGCAAACCCTCATTAACATATTTTTATAACGGCGGTGCTTGCAGGCGTATCGGAATCAACGTCTTTCAAATCAAGAATTCGATTTCCCGCCATGTTTAAATCATCCCACGCGGGGTTGGATCCGTCGATTTTCAAACAACGCCCAAGTTCTGAATCGAGATGGCTTTTGTTCACGGCATCGAGAATGTCTTTCGAATAACCCACATTTCTGATGAGATTTTTCCCCATGCCAAGATTGCCCTCCATTGGGGTGCTGCCGTCTATTTTCAAATAATCACTATGTGAACCCGCCCGCCCCTGCGGGTCTCTGAGCCCTTGAATGCCGCGCGGGCCTCTGAGCCCTTGAATGCCCCGCTCCGCGGGGGCCGGCATCCCCCTTGTTTCCTTTGTCACCTTTGCTCCTCGGTCCCCTTTTGCGCCAGCTCCCCCGCGATCACCTTTCAGGCCTTGCGCGCCTGCCGGCCCTCGCGCGACTGAGGGGCCTGGGGGCCTTCTTCGCCATGAGGGCCTTGTGGGCCTTGAGGCTCCCGCAGCCCATGCGGGCCTGTTGGGCCCTGTGGGCTTCCTTGGCCTTGCGGGCCAGGAGCACCTTTCGGCCCAAAGGGGCCTTGTGGCCCAGGCGGTCCCGCAGTCCCGGGGGTTCCGCCCGACCCTTGTTTCCGCTCGGAGTTGAAAACTCGTCATCATCTTTTTCGGTTTGTCGTAGTAAAAGAAGGAGAACTTTTTGTCGGTGGCGCGGTCGAACAGGGTGTGGTAAACCCCCAGCTCGTCAGTGATTCGTTTGTTCTCTTTCGGGAGGAAGCTGAAAAGGAAGAAATAGCTGTCCTGGCTGTTTTGGGGGACCTTGTAGTAGCTCTGGGTCAGGTAGATGACAGTTTCTGTGCCGGCCGTCGATGAAATAGTTGATTATGTTTTGTTTTTTTCACAAACCAGATCATCAAATACAACGACTTTTTGGTTGTCTGTGGGCAGCTTCTCCAGCGGAATAATTTCATCACCAGGGGCCTCGATGAACTGGTAACCCACCTCGGGATCAATGTTTTCGACAAAGTCTCGCAGAAGCGCTTGATACTTGTTCTGGTGCAGGCTTTTTGAAAAGAGAAAAACCTTGTCAAACACCAACAACTCGTGAAGCATGTGCATCAAAATGTTTGTTTTGCCGGAATTGCTTGGCCCGCAAATTAGTATCCGAAAAATATCGGCGGGCATGCACGGGTGGCCTTGCTGGTAGCCGCTGAACACCGAAAAGTTGGGGTCGTAATTCGGAATTTTCATTTTCCCTATATATAACCGCGCCGCTATGTCAGTGAAAAGGTGGCGGCAACAGGCAGCAGCTGCAGCCGAGCTTGAAGAGCAGGAGCAAGAAAGTCGCCAAAAATTTAAAACGAACAGAATTGCCAAAGAGCTTGGCCAGGTCGAGGCTGAAAAACTTTTCAAACCCATCACAACCAGGTTTGACAAAACGTTGGAACTCACCCCGGAGAAGGAAGAGGAACTCGGCCCGGACTACGGAATGGACGAGTTCGACAGAATGAACCCGTTTGGTTGGGACGATTTTCAGCCAGAGGGTGAAACACCACCACCATCACCACCACCACCTCCACCACCAACATCACCAACCCAGGAAGAAGAACAAGAAGAGTTTCCACCCCCACCCCCACGCCAAACCTGGAGAGAGCCAGCGGTGACGGGCCTTCTCAAAGGACGCAGCGAGTCTGTTACCTTGCAAACGGTTAACCAACTTATCAGCAAATTTGGGGATGACCCCAGCTACAGGGTGAAAAACACAAAAATCCCCATTGCACGGTAAATCGGTGGAACAGCTCAAACAAATCAGAGACGAGATTGAAGACCGCAGGAGAGGGGGCTTCCGGAAGGGAGGCGGATGTTTTCGCCACAGCAGTTTCAGGAAAGGAAAGAGAAGTTGAAACCAGCTCCCCCCCCCGAAAAAAAATACGAGACAACCCCCCCCACACACACACACACACACCTTTGGAACATGCTGTTTTGGCCCACAGGCCAATCCGTGGGGCGGAAGACGATGCCGATGAGGAATTCGCTGAGCAAGAGTGGGAAACTGAAGGGAGCGGGCTGGGGGGTCTCCAAGGAATTAATCAACCGTTTGTACGTGATGCTGGGCTCAATCAAAGCCGGCAACACTTAGAAAAAGCTCCGAAAGGAGGTTGTTTCTCTTCTTTCAACACTTGTTGAACTTGGTGTTATTAATGAGTTTCAGAGGCGAAAATAATTATATCGCGCTTGCCTGAGCGTTTTCGCAAACGCAGTGACGACTGATAACCTGCCGCTTGACTCGCGGTTGGCAAAGCTGCAAAAAAACGGGACCAACCAACAGCCCCACGATTTTACAATTTTCTTTAATCCACCGATTGAGTTAAACCCAGACAAAAATTACAAAGCGGCACTGAACCGTTTGATCACGATGACCTACTCTTGGCACAACATTGCTGCAGTTTATGGCAACAATACACTGAATTGGCGAAAGAAAACAGGTAATTGGCAAACTTTGACTTTCCCGAACGGGATGTACGATTACGCCGACATCAACCGCTTTTTGCAGGCAAACACAGGTTTTGTGGACCCAAGGGCTGCCGACAAAGAGGCCATTTTCAACTTGTACTTCAACTTCACCATTTACCGGGTGGTGCTTTCGATGGCCATCGACTACGAACTCGACCTTTCTGACGGGGAGTTCGCAGCTTTGTTGGGGTTCGGCGAAAAGGTTCTGACAGGCAGCACGACTGTCACAGGCGACGTCATTCCAAACATTACCAGAGTTGTCGACTGGGTTTTTCGTCACTGCGATTTGATCACACGGCGGGTGAATGACATGCCAAGCGATGTTTTGTACAGCTTGTCCACCGCGGACCTTCAAGTCAGTTATCCATTTCGAGCGGAGCCTCGCCGCCTGGAGTTTCATCCAGTCAACCGAACCCAGATTTATTCTGTGGGGGTCAGGGTAACTGATGGGCGAAACAACCTCCTGGACCTTAACGGCGCTGATGTGGCTCTGAGCCTCACGATCGAAGAAGAATGAATTTCCATCCAAGGTGGGGAGGGAAATTCTTACCAAGGTATAGACAGCTTTCGCCCAGAGAGGGAAATGAATTACCCAAGCGAGTGGATGAAGTTCTTCGACGAGCGCGCCGGCCGTTATCGTTTCAAACACAAGGGCTCGGGTGTGATCCGCGACAGCTTCATGGCCCTTGGAAGCGTTTTCAAAAAGGGCGCTACCCAGGCCGCGAAAAAAACCGCCAAAGCGAATTCCCACCCAAAGGCGGGGTTTGCTGAAAAAGCGAGCCAAAAGGCCAGCCAGGTGGTGGCTGACAAGGGGGGGCGCTAAAATTCAACAAATATTGCGGAAGCGCCCCCTAGCTCGCACGTCCGTCCGCCCGAAGATGGGTGTGCAAACAACTACACCCCCATCTGATGCAATGTTGAAGTTGAGCCAAAGTTTGGGAAACCAACTTTATAATTGTTTTCATTTGTATACCGACAATGTTTCATTCGCCGCGCTTTGTCGAGAAGGTGGATTATGAGCGAGTCAATCTGGACACCCCACTCACACTACCAGGCAACGGCCAACACCAACCAAAAACCGGGCTGAAGTTCTCTATGAAAGACAGAGACGTTTTTCGCGATTGGCACAATGCCTATTTTCATGTTGAATACACCTTCTGAGCTCTTGTGGAAGGAGCAAATAATGCAAACAACGCGCAAACAGCCCCAATCAACAACTCTTTCTCGCTGATAAAAAACCTGACTGAACGGTCGGCGGGGAGGAACGTTAACGAAGCAACCAACCTCCACAAAGTGATTTTCGTCAAAAACCTGGTGGAGTACTCTGACGATTATGCACGAACCGTGGCCAAGGACGACGAGTTTTGGTATCTGGACAGCGACAGCACGACTGTAGCAAACCCTGCAACCCCCGCCACAAACCTTGCAATGCAAGCAAGACACAATCTTTTGCGGGGTGGCGCCACGGTCAAAACCGTTATTCCTCTCAACCGATACTCCTTCTTCGAGGAACTTTCAGACAACCACTTGCCCCCGATGCAGCTTGATTTCGAAGTTGCGCTGCAGGATGACAGTGAAAAACGACGGTACCGGGCGGCGAATTGTTGTCCGAAAATTAGAATTGTGGGTTCCGAAACTACAACTGTTGGCAGATGGACAAAAACTCGTCAACGAAAAGTTTATGAAACCCACTCAATGGCACTACTTGAAAGAGACGCTCGCCACCAGCACCAGCCGAGGCAGTGGCAAATTCCCCCCGGCGTGAAAAACGCCAAACATGTCTTTGTTTTCTTCCAACAAACGCGAAAACAAAACGCTCTGCAATTCAATCCCTACGGCTTTGACACCTTCAACCTTGATGGGGACTATTCGGCGAAATTGGCTACCTGCCGGCTTCAGTATGGGGGAACTTATTATCCCGAACTGGATTATGAAGGTGAGGATCAAATACGCATCCGCCGCGACCTCATTCAGCACAGGTACAGGAAAAATGATTACAACACAGGAACCCAGCTGAATGTGGCCAACTACTCAACACTTTACCCTGTCATTTACTTCGACCTCAGGGCGACCAAAGAAAATATGACGGGCGACCCAAAGAAGTTGGTTTTGCATTACCGGTTGAACGAAGCCGCCAAAGCTCACGATTACACCATCTTCGCCGCTATCCTGAATGAGGAGGAACTCGTGATCAAAGAGATTGGAAACGAGCTGGTCGGTAGCCTGAAACCCCACCGGGATGGGAAATTCTTTTTCTTAATGTAAGATGGCAACGGTGTATCACCCGTTCAAGATTGCGCTGTCTGATGAACAAAAGAAAAGCCTCCAAAAAGCTTTCGCCACAAAAGCGGCTGTGACTCTGCGCGTCAAACCCGAACAGCCGGGGCGTGGTGACCACCTCCTCCTGACCACCACCCAGATCAACCGAATGAAAAAGGCGCCAGCGAAAAGCGTGGCGCCGATCTGAAGATGAGCCGAACAAAGATTGAGAAAACGGCGCAGCGTGGCGGCAACCTTTTCTCCACGGTGCTTGGTTTGGCCAGACCTTTGCTCGCACACGCGGCCAAAGCTTTGGCAACCGCAGGACTCAGCTTTGGCGCGGAAAAGGCGTTGAAAAAGATTTTTGGAAATGGATTTGGCCCCCGTGAGGTACAGTTGTACAAACTCACTCAATTACTGTCTCCTGGACAGAAAAAGGGTGTGGAAAAGCTTCTTGTTGGAAAGAGTATGGTCCGTGGTGGTGGCACCGCGCAATATGGTGGATTTGTTGGTATATTGGCTTCCATCGGCATCGCGCCGCTCGGCGCCCCCATCTCCACCACATCCACCTCCCAGTAGAAAAGGTATATACGTTGGCCCCCACCTTTCTTCGGCCGCTGGGAGGATTACGAACGCCCCATCTTCGAACGGGAAAAAGAAATGAAATTCAGGGACGTGCCGCTTTCCAACATTGACCTGATGGATTGGTGCAAATATCTTGGCATCCCGATAAAGGGAATCTTCTCACGCAACGAGGTCACACCCCTGCACCATTCACCCTACATCATCAACCTTAACGATTACGGAAGTTTGGGCACACATTGGGTTTGCTGTTGGAATGGAAAAGACATGGAATATTTCGACTCTTTCGGAATGCCACCCCCGGCTGAATGGGAGTCGGAAGTGCGAAGGTTTGGAAGAAAAACGTTTCTTCGCAACTACAACCAAATCCAGTGGATTGGGAGTGTGAGGTGTGGGTACTATTGTTTGCTTTTCCTCAATGAACACAACAGGGGCACGAGTTTTGAAAACAAAAAGTGTTTTCTGACAATGTGCATGAAAACGAGCGGGTTGTGAAAAATTATTTCTTGAGTATAGCACCCCGGCGCCTCGAGGTGGACAAATGGAGGTCTACTGCGTGAAAGACAAACGCAAAAGCCCGAAAATGTGCCCGGGACTGAACGGGTTGTCAAAACCAAAACCCACCGGAAAATGCTCAAGGTCAAATGCGCGGTTTGTGGGGTTTTTATTGTCAAATATAAACATTTACATAAAGAAAAGAATAAACAAGACTAATACGATATAAATTACTTAATATGCTAACAATAAGCATTTACGTAAAAGAAAATAACCTACAGTCCAGTTTACACGATTTACACTACGATCTTTGTTGACTAACTACTTGAATTACCTTACAATTACAATTACAATTAATTAAACAGATAGAGGGATATGCCTTGGATATAGTTGTAACTTTATTTTATAATTCATTCCTTAACATATGGCGCGAGCTTCCAACACTTCTCATTGTGTTTTTTAAGTTTGTCCCGCTTTGCTGCTATTTTTTTTCTCGATCTGGTGAACTGCTTGACTTTGAAAACTTGTAACGATGGAATTACATCATTTAGTTTGCATTTATAGATATAGAACTTTGCCGATAATATGAGATGATTCAAGGTCTTGAAATCCTCCCCCTTCTTATAAACACCAAACAAAACATCTAATATATTTAAGGGCTCAATTCCAATTTTACATTCAGCAAGCCAAGTGGAGAAAGCTCTCCAGAACATCTTTGTCACCTCACAAAAGAAACGTAAATGCTCGAGGGATTCAACTTCTCCTTTACAAAACACACACCGAGGGGAGTCAATCATAAAACCTAACCTAAATAGCTTTTCATTAGTAAAGACGATATTGTTTAATAATTTATTCTGAAATTTTCTTATTTTTGTTTCAATTGTTACCACAAATAGCAAGGAGTATATTTCATTCCAGCTAACTTGAAGCTCGGGAAACTTCTCATTCATCTTTTTTTACGCAGATGGAGGAACTTGCTTTCTTTTCTTGAAAGCGTTATAAAGAAGTTTTGATGAGACCTTTTATAAATCAGTCTCCGAGTTATCTATATTAAGGTTAATTTTGTCACTTTGGTGTGAACGAGGGTGCTGTGTACTTTGTTTAATAATCAGTCTCCATTCACTTGGAATCGCATCAATAATACCTATTAATTTAAAAAAATCCGCTGGAGAGAGTTTTGCATTTACAACATCAACACTTTTCAGAAAAACACCTGTATCAGAAAGTAGGTCACCAATCGTAACAATTCCTTTTCTCATTACCTTTTTTTTTTTTTCAAAAATGGAGGCTTTCCCGATGGTAACACTTTTGTTGTTCCAAATGATTTGATTAACAACATCCTCATACGATAGTACGGAAACTTCATTTAACGTAGCCCAAGCGTTAAGACATTCTTTATAGAAAACTGGAAGATAGATAGGCAGTTTACGAGTATCAAAATTACACTGTAGAATGAATTTTTCACCTACCCCTGACAGAAAATAATCTAATATCACTTTCCAAGGACTCTGGTAATTGTTATTCACATATCTCTTAAAAATCAAAACTCTTCTTGCCAATATCATTGATTGAATGTCTAACATCTTTAGTCCACCATCGTCAATATCATTAATTAGTGCGCAGCGTTTGATTTTATCTGTGCCCTTCCAGATGAAGTGGTAGATAAGTTTATTTATTTCTTGGACCAAATCATCTGTAACAGAGATCAATGCCGCCTTGCTTAAAAATTTGGGTATAATAAGAGATTTAACGATTTCAATTTTTCCTATCAATGTAAGTCCTCTCCACTTCCACATATTCAACATTTCTTGTATGGACTTGAAAATAAAGTCGAAATTTGCCTTTGTTCTAGGTGGTATATGGCAATGGAAAACAATAACCAATATTTTAATCGATGTACATACCGAAACCGTACTCGTCGGGTTTAGCTGCGCTCCGGTAGTATTCATTCGACGCCGATACTACTACTCCAGAACCGAGGAGCAAAGCGACGAGGGGCAACAATCAAAAGAAAGGCCCCCCACCACAAAACAAAGGGATTGAGTATATGCGGGTCGGTCTATTAGAGAGAGGGGTGTCGCGTGTAGGCATGGTACGCGCAACCCTATTAGAGAAAGGGGACCACGAGGTAAGCCCAATGGATCGGCAAGGAACGGGGGAAGACCAACCACCCATTCCACCACCCCGCAAGAAGCGGCAAAAAAATATTTCCCAAGAATATACCCCCAAGATGGAGGATATATTGAAGGCGCCCGATCCCCTTTATTCTACCGCTGAGTCGATAAAAGGGTAAAATATAGTGAGTTATTAGAACACCAGTTGCCCCCCTCCAAGAAAGTTGGACGGGAAGTTTCCAGCGGGCGTTTGTTTAAACAATTCAAATTCAGTGGCGACCTTGAAAGAAACCAAACACAAAACATAATGAAAACAATAAGAGGTGAGGTGAGATCTTCCTTTTACATACGTTACTCATTTTCGTATTGGTTAAGACACATTGAAAACGGTGATTTAATTCTTAATTACAGAAACCGCAGCATTGATTCGCATTGGGTAAACAGATTATCTGATGGAAGAGAATGGGTCTTTAATCGGGAAAAAGCGCGGATAAACAGGGAAGGCCTTCATAGACCAGATTCAAAATGGGTGCTTGAATCCTTTTCAGACGTTTACATTAAACTTGTTTTCACCCGCCCCCCATTGTTGGGAACAGGTCTTCTTCCCGAATGGCTCCGCGGATTAGCACGTGGGCGTCATGGTGCTTGGACACATATTCAGACAACTTTTGTTTCTGGAGATGTCTTGCTTAACACATGTTTCCAGGAACCAGACCAGAGAAATGTAGACAAAAGGCACAAGAATTGGCAAAAACGTTTTTACAAACTTAAGACTGCTCCACCAGATTGTGTGAAAACGTCATTAAAGGATCTTGAAAAAATTGAACAGCACTTCAACCACAACAAACCTGTGAAAGAGTGGTTGGCTATCCGAGTGTATGAACCCGTCCGACGGGGTGTAAAAATAGATTGGAATCTTATCAGAAACCCCAACCCAAAACTTACAAACATTCTTAAAATTGGTATGTACGAAGGACATGCATTTCTTGCGAAGAAGATTGAAACTTTGGGAGAAAGTTATATCTGTGTTCATTGTCAAGCAAGATTCACAAAAGCAAGCGATTTGCAAAGACATCATGAAAGATGTTCTCGCGGAGAAACTGTAATAAACTGTCCAAACGAACAAATTGAAAAACCACAATCCGAGTTTGAAAAGGCATTTTTCCCAAAATCAACCGCATCGACTCGCTCCATTCGTTGGTTGGAAATAGAAGCAAAACGCAGAAAAATTCATATTCACCACGCACTTTGTGGGCATGGAGGCGAAGTGTGGTTATTGGGGCGTCCAGTGGATGGGTTTCACATTCAAAGCAAAACAGTCTTCCTGTATCACGGGTGCTTATGGCACGGCTGCCCACAATGTTTCCCCGATCGCAACACAAAACTGAAAGAAGATGGAAAAACAAGAGAACAGTTGTTCGAAGCAACCAAACCAAACGCTGGGTTCAATCTTGTTGTTGCTTGGGAATGTCGCGTTCAAGTGCCAAAAAAAGCCCTCCCACCGATAACCACCAAAATCTTTCCTCATGCAATCATTTTTGACTTTGAAGCCTATGGGGACAAAACCAAAAGAAAAGATCCGACCCCAACACTCCGCATTGAAAACACTCACAAACCAATCTGTTTCTCGATCGGGGACACGTTGGAACGCGAACCGACACACATTTGCGAAAAGGAACCAAAAGTACTGCTTGATACTACTTGCTTGATGTCCGAAACCTTTCCCTTCCTCACCAAAACACAAGAAATTGCTATTTCGGAATGGTGTGACGAGGTGCCTGTACTGAATTTCAACTCAGGAAGATACGATTTAAATCTTGTGAAAGAGTTTCTGTTTGACCCATTGGCAGACAAGGAAAAGAAATCCCGGGTTGCAAAAGATGCGAACAAAATAATGTTTCTCCTTACACACAAATTCCGTTTCCTCGACATTATCAACTATCTGGGGCCAGGAACCAGCTACGACAGCTGGGTAAAAGCCTATGGTTGCACAGCTGTGAAATCTTGGTTTCGGTATGAGTGGTTCGACACACCAGATAGCTGGATTTCCCAGGTTTGCCAGACCATCCCGAATGGTACTCATCCCTGAAAGGGGAATGGGTGCTGACTCCAGAAGAATGGAGAGGTTGTGTTCGTGTATTTGAAGAAAAAGAAATGAAAACATTTGCAGATTGGTTGTGTTACTACAACAACTTGGATGTTGTTCCTGGTCTGGAAGCGTTGGACAAAATGAGGGCCTTCTACATCGAAAACGGAATCGGCATTCTCAAAGATGCCGTTAGCATTCCAGGTGTAAGTCTTCGGTACTTGTTGAGAGGGGCGATTGAGCGCGGTGCAGAGTTGTGGAGTCTTTGCAAAGAGGCGTATGACATGTTGAAAGGAGCGAAAGTGGGTGGGCCAAGCCCTGTGTTCACACGCCCCCACGAAGTCGGGAAAACCAAAATAAGATCCCATCAGGTCGAACACGCCAAACCTTGCAGAAAAATTCTTGGATACGACGCAAATGCCCTGTACTTATCCACAATGCTCAATTATATGCCTTGTGGAAAGGAAACCATTATTCACGTTCCTCAAGGGCAAGAAGCAAGCGCCGCGGCAAGGTTTGTAAAAGCTCTGGAAGACAGAAAATGGTTTGGCTTTCCAGAAGTGGATTTGGAAGTCCCAAAAAACTTGATTCCCAAGTTTGAGGAAATGTGTCCCTTCTTTATCAACAAACAGGTGCCAGATGAAGCTGTCCCCAAACATATGATGGATATCTGAAGCGCACTGGCAGAAATCGTGGAGATGGAAGAAAACTGGTTGGTGCGCTGTCGGCGAAAAAAATGTTGGTGTATGCCCCTCTCCTTCTCTGGTATGTCGAACACGGAGTGGAAATAACGGCAGTGCACCGAACAATAAACTATAAACCTCAAAAGATATTCACGTAGTTTGTGGAGCAAGTAACAGAGGCGCGCCGGACAGGAGATGCAGACAAAAGCAAAGCGTTGTTTGCTGATGTGCTCAAACTTTTGGGAAACAGCGATTACGGTAAAATGATAGAAAATGTGGAGCGGCAGACAAATGTTGTCTTCACAAAAGACGAAAAGGTTGTCGACAAAGCGCTTCGAAGTGCTTTCTTCAGAGATCTGGACGAAATCGCAGATGCGTATGAATTGGAAAGCAGGAAGGCACACGTAAAAATAAACAGACCATACCAAGCGGGTATCGCGGTATACCAACTTGCGAAACTCAGAATGCTTGAGTTTTACTATGACTTTCTGGACAAGTTCGTGGACCGCCGCAACTTTGAGTTGATTCAGATGGATACTGATAGCAACTACATGGCAATTTCTGCCGACAAACTGGAAGACATTGTGAAACCAGAGATGAGAGCCCAGTTCGAAAAAGAAAAAAATCAATGGCTGGCGTGGGACAAATGGAGCAGTCGTACCCACGGGCTTTTCAAGCTGGAGTGTGAAGGAGACCGAATGATTGCTCTCTGTTCAAAGTGCTACTTCGTGGATTCAGAAGAGGGGAAAACCAAGTTCAGCACGAAAGGGATGAATCAAAGGCAAAACGCAATCAGGTGGGAAAGGTTCAAGAACGCACTCAAGGGACACAAAGACATGGCTACAAACAAAGGGTTCCGTATGAGAGAGGGAAAGATAGTTACTTATATGCAGCAGAAGCTGGGCCTGAGCGCGTTCTACGACAAGCGGTGGGTATTGTCAGACGGAATTCACACCGAACCCATCGAATATCACATTTAACCAGGCTTGGGAGGAGGGAGCTCGGTATTCGGTGGGACAACCATCAACTCTTCCCGAACAAAGCTGCGTTTTGGCCCGTAATAACCTCCCATCTCAGGGTCAGCAAGCCAATAAATCACAGGTTGGTTGGGTTTCACCCTAACTCTTGCGACCTCGAACACTTTCAAAGACCAAACAGGGTCTGTGGCTCTTCGTGTGCCACCTTCCAACTCACCCGGTTGAATCAAATAGCGTACTTCCACACCTGCAAGGAGGACTTTTTCGGCCATTCCAACAGGTCTGAAATACGGAATTGCAGGCTGTGCAAAAACAGATCGTTCTCGGATTGCATCTGCGGGTTTCAAACCCGTCAACCATGTGGTCTGTTGGTTGAGAGCAGCCACAACCCTGGGAAGTCTTGCCACCCACACAACAGACCGCTCACCCTCCGGCAGTCGCATTTCGACTGCATACTGGAGCCCAAACAGACGCTCAGCAAGAATGCGGTTGAAGCGTTCCACAATCGCCTGGTCGCGATGCAGTTCCACATGCCCACGGCGAATGCTTGTTCCACGCATCTCCATGACTCTGGAGACAGCGCCCATGAACTCTCACCCTGGGTCCGCCTGCAGCAGCTTTGGCCACTTGAGAGGCCCTCGCTTGTAAATTTTCTCAAATGCCTGGGCAACTTCGTCAGAATTTTTCGAGGTCAGAGGCTCAGCTGCCTTGAAGCGGCTGGCCACGTCGACCACAGTTAGCGCGTATTCGAAGGTTTTGCGTCCCAACTTGTCGTGCGGCATGAAGAGCAGGTCAGCTTGGTGCACCGCGTTGGGTGTTGGCACGTCAAACTTCGGTCGAGGAATACGCCGCGGGGTGGGAAGAAAGATCTGCCAAAGCGCCTGCCTTTGCAACTATTGTTTGGCCACAGGTTCCGAAACCTTAGCGGCTTGGGCCAGCTTTATCACCGCGGCGAACCCCTTCCAATAACCCTGCGGGCCATAGTAAATTTTTGCAAGGCGCTTTTCCATTGAACAGTAGGGAAGATGGCGTGTTGTGGCGAAGGAATGATTGAGGATTGTGTTGGTTTCGGGTTGATGTGTCGACGATGTGGAACACCCGAGGAGCTCGACATTCCAACCGAAGAGGAGGAGGAGGTAACAATTGCGGACATAAAAAAATGTTGTGTGTAAAGAATGAAAAAGGATTTTATTGCTTTCGAGCTTGTGTGTCTTCACTGTGGGAAAGTTGAGGAGCTAGCCACCCCAAAGAAAACCAGGGAGGGGGTGGGGTGGACAACCAACCCCTTTTCATACACCAATCTCCGCAAAGTTCTTAAGAAACACGGAATATTCGACGCCGTCAACACCAGGCGAGAACTCGACGACCTTTCGCGGTGGAAGTTTTTGGGAAACCTCATCCACAATTTAAGAGAGTATGTTTTCCCCAGATCGGTGAACTACGTTTGCTATATGTTCGATTACTTTCAAGCGGTTCCAGAAAGTGTTTGGTGGCGCAAAAAAGAAATTCTCGCGAACCTTTGTCCAACCGTCGAAAACATTCACCCAGCAACACGTCGCAGGGCGAAAGAAAGGTTCGACGGATGGTGGTGGGGCTTGAATAGCGTTTAGCACTCCGCGACGAAGCGTTTGGCGTATTTCGCCTGGATGTTTTCGGGGAACTCCATGCAGTGGTCGCTGACGAAGTCGTCAACCATTTTCAGCCTGTCGAGAAAGGTTTTTTCATCGAAAGCCTCACCCCTGAGGTGGAAGCGGATTACGTCCAGAATGTTTTTGTAGTCAACCCGGGCGAAGTTGGCCCTCTCCGCTTTTTTGTCGTACTTTTTGAAGCTTGCCACACCTTTAACGACAAGCCCGAAAGCTGTCAAAGTGGCAAATACATACGGGTTCAAGGTAATGCCCCCGCAACCGCAGACGTGATGATGCCACGACGTTGCAAATCAGGTTTTTTCTTTGAAAGGAGCGGAAGAGCTTGTCGTAGCCCCAATGTTTTTTTTTCTGATAAAAAGCGTAAAGCTTCTTCAACATTTCGACGGTGTCCCTTGAAAGGGCCGGGCCGATGTGGTTGAAATCGAGAACGCAGAGCTTGGGTTTGGCGCTCATGGTATAAAGAAAGGAGAATTTTCACACCGTGAAATCAACACTCAGTTGTATTGGTTGGTTCTGGGCAAGACCAGACATACTCAAAAGAACTGAAGTCGCCTTTCTTGGGATTGACACCTGTGTCATGGAGGCAAATGCGCTTTGACGTTGGCTCATTGAAAAGCTTTGTGCCCCGCCGAGATGCGTGGAACCAGCGCGAAAACTGATAACGAACCTCAAGTCGTGTGGGATAGGGCGAGGGGGGACTAAACTGACAAAATTGATATGTTCAAAGGTCGAAAGGGGGAGCCCAAACGACGACGGAGGCAAATTGTGAAAGAAGACCTTCCTCGATTAGAAGGGATTTGGGTTGTGACAAATGTTGTTATACCTGTAAACCATACCAGACCAAACTATGGGTTTTGAAAACCGGATAGCCGCATCTCCGTACTCGAATAAGGAAGTGCTCCCTACTGTTACTTTTTGCCCATTCAAATCCAAATCACCACCCAACTTCGGTTGATGGATCACATGCTCATTCATGTTCAACGCGTTTTGCATTGTCAACCCATGGACGCTCGAGCTAAACAATCGGCGGTCATTGTTGTAAACCCAGTGGTCATTCAAATTCAAATTTCCAACCAATTTTGGTTGAAGAATTAAATAACTATTCATGTTCAAGTCATTCATTATTGTCATCTGCCCGTTTGCTCCACCAAATAATGCCGTATTTTCATCGATGACATATCTTTCCATTCAAATCCACATCACCCCCTATTTGGTTTTCCATTTCAAATAAACGTAGTTGGGGGTGCCGTCGCTCCACCGGTGGGACTGAATGAGCGTTTTTGTGTAGCTGCTGAAGGTTCGCGTGGTTTGGCTTGTGATGGAAATGACAGTGGCGCTTGCCCTCACAGACACGTTTGTCATTTCCAGCGGAAACCACAAACGTGTAATACCCCTTCGGAAGCGAAAAGAGGTTGAAACCGATCCGTGAGCGATAATCATCGCTGCCGGCGTCTTTGGTGAGAGTGAACTGATAGGCGGGTTTGTTTATCGATATGTTGTTTTCGGACGAGGACTCGTTGTCGTCTTCCATGAGGTAGGTGAATGGTTTTTTTTGCCCGCCGGGCTGAGAAAGGTGTGAATGGTCCACATAATCCTTCGTCGCCACGTCTGTTTTGTCGACCGGCTTTTCGAGAGCGGTGATTTTGTGGGCCCCCATGTCGAGACTGCCTGTCATTGGGGTGCTTCCATCGAGTTTGACAAAATTGTATGCAACATAATTTTCCCTGACCGCATCAAGTGGGTGGGCTGGCGCGCCAAGATTCACAATCGAGTGACCGCCCGCGTCAAGAATGCCTGTCATTGGGGTGGTGCCATCCCTTTTCAGATAATCATTCAGGGGAGGAGCCGGACCTTGCAGGCCTTGTCACCCCTGCGGATCTCTGAGCCCTTGGATGCCGCGCGGACCTTCCACCCCGCGGGGGCCGGCATCACCTTTGTCGCCTTTGGAACCTTGCACCCCTTGCGGACCGTCGTCCCCATGGTCGCCTTTCGGCCCTTCCGGGCCTGTTGGCCCTCAAGCTCCTGTTGGCTCATGTGGGCCTTCTTCCCCATGAGGGCCTTGCGGACCTTGAGGCCCCTGCGGGCCGTGCGGGCCAATGGGCCCCTGTGGGCCCGCAGGGCCTTGCGGGCCAGGATCACCTTTTCGCCCATGTGGACCTTGTGGGTCCGGCGGCCCAGCAGGTCCCGGGGTTCCCGGGGCCGCGCTTTTTGGTGCTCCGCTTTCTGGATTGTTGAACGCCCCCATTTCGGTTCTTATATCTCTTCGTCGAAATTTTTTTCATTAATTTCCGGGGTTTGTCGTAGTAAAAGAAATAAAACGTTTTGTCGGTGGCGCGGTTCAGCAGGTCGCGAGGCACCCTTAACTTGTCTGCGATTAAATTGTTCTTGTACGGGTCGCAATTGAAGACACAAAAATGGGTGCAGTTGTCCCGAATGCTTTTGGGGGTGTCGAAGAAGCTCTGGCTGAGATAACTGGAGCTGCATTTCTTGTGCCGACCGTTGGTGAAATAGCTGACAATGTTGTTTTGGTTTTTTTCGCAAACCAAGTCGTCGAACACGATGATTTTTTGGTTGTTGTTTGGCAACTCTTCCAACGGAATTATTTCATCGCCAGGGAAAGCCTCAACGACCTCGTACCCCACCTCGGGGTCGATGTTTTCAGCAAAGTCCCGCAAAAGCGATTGGTACTTGTGCTGGTGGAGGTTTTTTGAAAAGATGAAAATCTTGTCAAACTCAAACAGCTCGTAGAGCATATGCAGCAGGATGTTCGTTTTGCCTGTATTGCTCGGCCCGCAGATCAACATCCTGAAAAAATCGTTGGGCATCGCTGGGTGTCCCTGCCGGAAACCATTTGTGGCAGCTACGATGGGATCATAATTTGGGATTTTCATTTTCCTATATAAGGGCGCCAGTTAGGTCAGTGCAAAAGTGGCGCCAGAAGGCAGAAGCTGAGGCTGAGGTCGAGACACAGGAGGATAAAATCCGCCGAAAATTCAAAACACACAAAATCGCCAAGGAGTTTGGCCAGGTTGAGACCGAAAATCTTTTCAAACCGATCACGACCAGGCTGGAACAAAGTTTGGAGCCCACACCGGTGGCAGAAGATCCCGGCCCTGACTACGGCATGGACGAGTTCGACCGAATCAACCCGCTTGGGTGGGAGGATTTCAGGCCGGAGGCCCCAACCTCTCCTCCATCACCAACCGAGGAAGAAGAAGAAGAAGAGGTTCCCCTCCCACCACCCCCTCTTGAAGAAGAAGAGCTTCCCCTCCCACCGCCCCCTCTTGAAGAAGAGGAGGCAGCCGGTCCGCCCCTACCCCCTCCCTCGCGCCAAACATGGGAACAGCCAGAAACGCCGGTGTTTCTCGAAAAACGCGAAGAATCGAACAGACTGCGCTCGCTCAGCAGCCTCATCACGAATATGAAACAAAAACCGAACCCTGCTGAAGAAACAGTAAAAGACCCCAACTCACCGTTATACGGCCTGTCTTTGATGGATATTGAACGAGAAAAGCCGCGATTCTTGAAAACAGGCAGCAAAAGAGAGAGGGGCGGCGGGGGGTTTCGCCGCAGCAGCTTCAGGCGGGGAAAAGGACGTTGAAACCGACTCCCCAAAAGAGATGAGAGCCCGGCACCCCACAGATTGGGCACAATCCATTTTGAGCCGCCGGCCCTCGATCGGCGAGCCAGAAGAGGAGGATGAGCAAGAGTGGGAAACGGAAGGTTCCGGCTTTGGGGCAACCGCTGAAAAAATGCTCGACCAGTTGGTTAAATCAGAGCAGGCAACACTTCGATGAAACTCCGAAAAGGGGTTTCTTCTTTGCTCGAAGAGCTTCTCCGGCTTGGTGTCGTCAATGAATTTCAGAGGCGAAAAATTCTCCGCGATTATATAGCGCAATGAGTTTCAACCTGTTGCTCGACTCGCGCCTTGCGAAGCTGCAGAACAACGGGGGTGTCCAAAAGTCCCAGGATTTCACAATTTTCTTCAATCCGCCAAATGAGTTGGAGTCAGGGAAAAATTACAAAGCGGCGTTGAACAGGCTGATCACCATGAGCTACTCGTGGTACAACATTGCAGAAGCTTTCGCGAACAACGAACTGAAGTGGAGGAAAAAACCGGCGATTGGAAAATTTTGACTTTTCCTGATGGGATGTATGATTACACCACCATCAACCGTTACTTGCAGGCTCATACAGGGTTCGTTGATCCGACGGCCGCAGACAAAAAGCACATCTTTAATTTGTATTTCGACTTCACCATTTACCGGGTCGTGTTTTTGGTGGCAAACGATTACGAAATAGACCTCTCTGTCGGGGAGTTTGCCAGTTTGCTTGGCTTCAAGAAAAAGATTCTGAAAGACGGCACCAATTTCGTTGGAGATGTGATTCCGAACATCACCCGGGGCGTCGACTGGGTTTTTCTTCATTGTGATCTGGTGACGCGGCGGGCAAATGACGTGCCAAGTAACGTTTTGTACAGCTTGTCCACCACAGATCTCCGTGTCAGTCACCCTTTCAAAGAAGAACCTCGTCGACTTGAGTTCCATCCCGTCAACAAAACTCGGATTGATTCTGTGCAGATACGGGTCACTGACAGGCGAAACAACCCCATCGACCTCAACGGGCTTGATGTGGCTTTGAGCCTCACGATCGAAGAAGAATGAACTGGGTGAGAGGAAATTCTTGCCAAGGAATAAGCAAAATGGTTTTTCCCAGCGAGTGGATGAAGTTTTTCGACGAGCGTGCCGGACGCTATCGCTTGAAACACAAAGGCTCGGGGGTTATCCGCGACACTCTCCTTGCCCTTGGAAAGGAGTTCAAAAAGGGCGCAACCCAAATCGCAAAACAAACCGCCAAAGTGGCCGCCGAAAAAGTGGGTCAAAAGGTGGGCCGGGTTGTGGCTGAAAAAGGGGGCGACAAGATTCGACAAATATTACGGAAGCGCCGCGCCGCGCGCGCCTCCACTTCAAAGGTGAGGGTTCAAGCACCGTCCCCATCTGACGAAATGTGGAAGTTGAGCCAAATTTTGGCAAACCAACTTTGAAATTTTTTTGTTGTGAATATACGGGCATGTTTCAGTCGCCGCGCTTTGTCGAAAAGGTGGATTACTAGCAGATAAGCCTGGACACCCCACTCACGCTGCCGGGCAACGGGCAGTACCAAAACAAAACCGGGCTAAAGTTCTTTGTGAGAAATAGGGACGTCTTCTACGACTGGTACAACGCGTATTTTCGTGTTGAATACACCTTCGAGGCTCTCGCTGACGGTGCGAACATCGCGAACAACGCGCAAACAGCTCCCGTCAACAGCTTTCTCGCTGATCAAAACCCTGAATGTGAAGTCGGGGAAACCTGTTTATGAAGCAACCGGCCTCCACAAGGTGATTGTCGTCAAAACCTGGTGGAATATTCTGACGATTATGCGCGAACTGTGGCCAAGGACGAGTTTTGGTATCTGGACAACGACAACACAACTGTAACAAACCCCGCAACCCCCTTCACAAACGTCGGAATTCACGCAAGGCATCTCCTTTCGCGGGGTGGCGCCAAGGTCAAGACCGTCATCCCCCTCAACCGCTACTCTTTCTTCGAAGAGCTGGCGGACAAACTCTTGCCTCCGATGAAGCTTGAGTTCGAGATTACGCTGCAGGACGACAATGAAATGATTTTTCAGAATGACGGCACCGGGCGGCGAATTGTGGTCCGAACGTTCGATTTGTGGGTTCCAAGACTGCAGCTGTCCCCAGAAGGGAAAAAGCTTGTCAATGAAAGGTTCATGAAGCCCGCAACGTGGACCTACTTGAAAGAGACGCTGTACAGCAGCAGCAGTCGAGGAGATGCCATCGGACAGTGGCAAATCACCACCGGCGTGAAAAACCCCAAACATGTCTTTGTTTTCTTCCAACAGACGCGGAAACAAAATGCTATGCAATTCAACCCCTACAGCTTCGACACCTTCGATCTCGATGGGGACAATTCGGCGAAATTGTCCACCTGCAATCTTCAATATGGAGGGAATTATTACCCCCAACTCCTTTATGAAGGTGGTGACCAAACACGCATCCACCGCGACCTCATCCAGTACAGGTACAAAAAAAATGATTACAACACGGAGACCCAGCTAAATACGGCGAACTACTCAAAACTTTACCCTGTCCTTTACTTCGACCTCAGGACGGCCAAAGAAAGTATGACAGGCGACCCGCAGCAGTTGATTTTGCATTATTGGTTGAACGAACCCGCCAACACCCATAATCACACCATCTACGCCGCTGTCCTGAGTGAGACGGAACTTGTAAATCCGACAAATTGGAAACGAGCTGGTTGTGGTTTGAACAAGGGATGGAAAAATTCTTTCTCTCGATATAAGCTTGCGCTGACTGACGGCCAAAAGAAAAGCATCCAAAAGGCTTTTGCCGAGAAAGCGGCTGTGACTCTGCGCGTCAAACCCGAACAAATTCGACATGGCGACGACCTCCTTCTGAGCGCCACCCAAATCAACCGAATGAAAAAGGCCGCCAGCGAAAAGCGCGGCGCCGATGTGAAAATGAGCAAAACGCAGATCACTCAAACCGCACAGCGCGGCGGCAACCTTTTTTCCACGGCACTCAGTCTGGCCCGACCTTTGCTCGCCCCTGCGGCCAGGGCTTTGGGTATGGCCGGTCTTAGCTTTAGCGCTGAAAAAACGTTTGAAAAAGGTTTTCGGAAATGGTTTCGGCCCCCAGGAGGTGCAAGTGTACAAACTCACCCAGATGTTGTCCCCCGACAAGAAAAGGGTTTTGGGAAAATATCTTGTCGGCAGGGGTATGGTCCGTGGTGGCGGCGCCGCAGAAAAGGGTGGGTTTCTTGGTATGTTGGCTCCCATCGGCATTCCTTTGGCTATTGATCCGGTCAAAAAGATGTTGGGAAGTGGGATGCAAGTGCGGTCGCGCCGCTCGGCACCCCCTCGTCTGCCCCCACCCCCTCCTTCCTCAGGTCAAGGAATGCAAATGAGACTTCCACCCTTCTGGGGTCGGTGAGAAGACTGGGAGCGCCCAATGGTCGGCCGGGGAAAAAAATGAAGTTCAAGGATGTGCCCCTTTCCAACGTTGATCTGATAAATTGGTGCAAATATTTCGACATCCCACTCAAAGGCATCTTCTCGCGCAACGAGGCCAAACCGCTGCACCATTCACCCTGCATTATCAACCTGGATGATTTCCGCAGTTTGGGCACACATTGGGTTTGCTGTTGGAAGCAAACAGCTCCAGAAAAGGGCCATCAAGTACGGGGTGCGCAAAGCTACCCCGGTGTTGGAAAAGGTCGGCAGCGAGCTGCTGGACCAGCTTTCCACGAAAGTGCGCCCCAACATCCGTTACAAAAACCGACAGGCCTGATCTCGATGGGCGTGGGCTTCCTGTTCCTTTCCCCTTTGTTGATTTCAAAAGGTTGTGGGATGTTGTTTCCAACCCCAAGCTTTTCAAAGGACCCGAAGTTTCAGAAAAAGAGGGGCGGGCAATGGTTGCTGAATATAAACGCCAATACGCGGACTACAAGAAACGGGGCGGCACCCGCAGCTACGGCTCGTGGATAAAATGGAAGGGTTATGGGGCCGGCATTGGAAATTTGTTTGGTCCTCATTTCGTTTCTCAGAGTGTTTTTGTGCCCAAGTTTGCAACCGACACCAAGTTTTTGAAAGCTTTCGGGAAAGCTATTCCCCAACACCATGGTTTCGCAGACGTTTTAAAGAAAACCTTGCGCAACTATTATGGAACAGGGGTGGATATTCACAACGTGATTGGCAAGCTGCCCGCACCAAAAAAAGGATGGACCCATCCCGGCCACAACTACACCGGCCCTTACAACCCCTTGCACCATCAGCTGAGCTGTGATCCTGAGACGGGTGAGATTCTTGAAGTATTTCAACAGTCCACCGGCCCTTCCGATGCTGTGGCAATGCAGCATGATGTAGATTACAGCAGTTGTGGTTTTCGCGCAGAGAAGTACGGAGAGAACAAAAAAAAAAGGCAAGCATGTTGCTGACCGAAAAATGGTCAAAGCGCTTGACGCGATTCCGTGGGGAAAGAGACAATGGGGCCACGCGTTAGCCCGAAACGCGATTAATACGAAAAAGAAGCTTGGTCTGGGAGTCTCAAACCCAGGTTTCTAATCCCTTTTCCGAAAGTTTGTTTACCTCGAGGGTTCTGGGCCATCCTTGTATTTTGATTGTGATGGGCACCACCCACCAATACATTGCGAGCAATAGTGTGGCAACCATGGTCATATATCTATCAACCACCTTTCTTCAAAATCCCGGACCTCTTCTGGAAAACATAATTGGTGTAACTTGTTTTTAACCATACACGCCTCACAATATTCATTTCGCCGACAAAAAGAACATTTTCCGCAAACTGTTACCCTCAAACAGTTTTCAAATCGGCAAAAGGGGGCGTCCACAAAGTATTGAAACAAATCTTCATGTACTTCACCCCAACCCGCCCTTTTTTGTCCTGAATTTGGGCTTTGATTGTTTTTTGAAGGATAATTTCCCTCAACTCTGGTGGGAGCTAGTTGACCATTGTCAGCAGATCCATCTGTAACGAGGGTGCCATTGTTTAAAGGGGGTGTGCGTTAGTGTTCACGAGCATAAAAAAACAGTGGAAAAATAAAATTAAGCAAAGGAGACAACAGTTCTTCGTGAACCCATCGCCAGCCCATTTTTTCTCTTTCTTTCAGTTGGTTTTTTGTGTGGTGGCGACGGATTTTTTCTTTAACCTCGGGTGGAAGTTGGTTGACTCTTTCCAAGAGGTCCATTATCCTTGGGGCACATTTGTTCAATGGACTGTGTCATAAAACCCTTCATCCCTGAGCCATTTATCCAGAAACTCCTTTTCTTCTTTTGTAATGTTATAACTGACCATCCAACAGCAGAGGGCACATTCGTCGATTAAATAGGGATCCGCAGTTTTCTTAATATATTGCCAGGGCGACATGTCTTGACGCAATAAATCGCGCACATGGCGCAATGAAAGTTCATAGGGATAATCTTTTCTTTTTCTTTCTTCTCAACCACCCGTCTATCTCGTCAATCAATGCCATTCTGACATTGTAGCGGAGCAGGTCGGCCGTTGTCACGGCTTACCCACCCCATCCCTTTCCCTAATACGACTTCAGGCTGCTGGTGGTGTAGGGTTCCACACCACTTCAGGTTTGAAGAATGGTTTTTCTTCCTGTTTCTCCATTGCCGCCAGAGCCGCTTCTTCTCCTGCAAGAACCAAGAGAACAGCTCCAACCGTCTCTGGAGATAACCCTCCCGCCCACATCTCGAAGAGCATCTCGTCCAGCTGGTCAATCTGCTCCATCTTACCTGAAAGATGTGCTTCTCTAATAGGCTGACTAGTTAATGTTTCACATAAAAGGCTTCATTTCTTTGAAAACTTTATCCCAAAGTTCTTTATCTTTCAAAACCAACATGTTAAAACTTTTTAAATCTTTCACGATATGTTCCCAAACGGGCATCCATATTTTCTTCAGTTTTTGCCTCTATTTCTTTCAGAAGAATTGGATTTGATTCCAAAGCTCTTAAAAGGGGCTCACCAATTTTTTTTCTTTCTTCTTTGGTTGAAGGAAATCTAATTTTTGGACATACAAGTTTTAATAAACAATCAATGAAGTCCTGGTCATTAAACTCATCTGCTGTTGGTTGGAGGTTTAGCACTTGCTCCCCATGTGCGCCATTGCTTACACACGACACCCCTCTCTCTAATAGACCGACCCGCATATACTCAATCCCTTTGTTTTGTGGTGGGGGGCCTTTCGTTTGATTGTTGCCCCTCGTCGCTTCGCTCCTCGGTTCTGGAGTAGTAGTATCGGCGTCTTGCGAAAAATAAGGCCTCTATACCATTACAGAGTCAAGAAAAATGGCTTTCTGAAGTGGATATAATAGGAGATTTGATCGTTAATTGGAGAAACTCTTACTATCTGCCATTCCTCTGTACAAGAGAAACAAAGCTCAGAGTATTCCAGTTTAAGTTTCTGCATAGACGAATTGTGACAAATGACTTTCTTTGTAAGATAGGCATAAAACAAGTGGATTCTTGTTCCTTCTGTGGGGAAACTACTGAAACTTTGGTCCACCTGTTTTGGAACTGCAAACACACCCAAGCTTTTTGGAAAATATTACTTGAATGGATTTCCCAAAAACTTGTAGATGTGAAAGACGATTTTCTCTCTCCCTCTTTCTGCCTAGGTTTAGTTGAAAATGTATCGAATCTACTTATTGCTAGACACTACATATATACCAGTAAATTAAAAAAATCCTTACCTAAGCTGCAATTATATATACAACTACTGTTAACCTTCATAAAAATTGAAAAGAAGATAGCTCTGGATAGTAACACCCTTAATTCCTTTAAAAAGAAGTGGAACCCATTGAAGGACGCCCTCCAGTACTAAAATAATTAATTATAATTTTAGGACTTAATTATAAAGGTTGCTAGCTACTAGAAGAAAGCGGTTTTGTAAGGTTGCTAGGTTAGTAGTGAAAGATGTTGTATTGTACAGCGTTAGCAGAACGGCATCCTTGTAATGTAATGTAAGAATCGCATGGTAAAGATAGTGTAAGTAGTAGAGTAAATATTGTATTGTACTGTAAGTACAGTAAGTGTTGTATCGTATTTTAAGTGGAGTAAGTATCGTGTCATATTCTATAAGTAGGGTAAGTACAATGTAAGTAACTATGTGTTCTTGCAATAAAAAAAAAGAAGGTAAAAAAAAATTAGTATCGGCGTCGAATGAATACTACCGGAGCGCAGCTAAGCTCGACGAGTACGGTTTCGGGATTTTACGTCCTCCGAAGTGAAACGAGGAGGACGTAAAATCCCGAAACAAGTGCGAGGAGGGTGTGCTGCGCGGAGGTGGTATTCATTCGACGCCGATACTACTACTATAGTAAAGGTGACAAGGGATCACCCTGTCTTACCTCACGCCATACAGAAAACAGATCCATTGTAAACCCATTATCTAAGACACAACTAGATATATCAGTGTAAAACGTTTTTATCCATTGCTCGAAATATTCTCCAAAATTTAGCTTCTCTAGGACTTTAAACAAAAATGAATGATTTAAGGGATCGAATGCTTTTTCGAAATCAATAGCTAGTAAAATACCACAACATTCTGTAACTTTAGCAAATTCAAGTATATCATAAATCGTGCGTACTGCGTCTAGGATAGATCTACCATTAATGAAACCATTTTGACTGGGATGAATGAGTTTTTGCTTTTGATGCAATCTTCACATCAACATTAATCAATGAAATAGGTCTCCAATTTTTAATAAACCTTCTATCTTTGTCTTTCTTTGCTAACAAAGTAATCATAGCTTGTTTCTGAGAAATAGAAAGTTGTCCTTGTTCTTGAGCAAAAGTCAAGGCATCTACAAGGCATTCTCCCACAAGATCCCAAAAAGCGAGATAAAATTCAACAGTCAATCCATCATTGCCGGGCGTTGTGTTTTTCTCAAAGGACTTCAATACTTCAAAATATTCAGTTACTGTTATTTTGGTATCTAATCGTTCTCGCTGTTCGTCTGTCAACATTTTAGAGTTTATACCTTTTAGGAATTCATCACTCGGAATGCTTCCAGAATCCTTGTCATAAAGATTTGCATAGAAGTTGTGAATTTCTGTCATTATTTGTTTCGGCTCAGTTATGCATTTGTCATTTGTCGTAACTAACTTTCTGATGCTACTCTTTTTCTTTTTGGAGTTTTCTAGATTAAAAAAATACTTGTTATTTTTTTCCCCAAGTTCGTACCAGTTAACTCTTGATCTTATAATTGCTCCCTGAGTAATGTATTCATATTGCCGATCATATTCTGATTGTAAAACTTCGAAATCGTTTAAATTTTCAGGGGTGGGGTCCTCATCACATTTGGAGGCACATTCTGTAATATCTTTCTCTGAAGCTGACAATTTTTCCCTTCTTTTTCTGGCCTTCTTTTTACTAAATGTAATAGTTTCGTATCGAATTTTGTATTTAATAAAGTCTCAGAGGACCCTTGGGTCTTGAAAAACATTGCCTTCTTCCTGCCACTTCTCATATTTTTCAAATATCAATGCAATGTATTCATCATCCTCTAAGAGACTGGAGTTGAATTTCCAAAAGGAAGGACCCCTCACTGTTTACTCGATCCCGTTTATATCCATCGTAATAGCCGAATAATCTGTTCTTATTGCAGGAATGATATCTACATTTTCTATATCTTCTTGTATACTGCTAGTAATTAACCAAAAATCTAAACGACGTTGTATTATTGGGTCTTCTGTCTCCACGTAAAACGTTGAGCGTCTGGATTTCTTATCCTCCGTACATCGATCAAGTCAAAGGAAGAACAAATATTTTCGATCTTTTTGCATGATTCTTTTAGTTTAGGTTTACCACCAACCCCATCCATACTAGTGTCGAGAATCACATTAAAATCTCCCCCAATAACAATCTCACAATTTGTTTCTGTTTCCGGATCATCAAGATGAGTTTTAATTTCTTCGAAGAAAATACATTGATCGTTAGTTCTATTTGGTGCATAAATATTGGCAAAGGCAAACTCGTGACCCTGAATAAAGCCTTTGAGTATAATGAATCTACCCTGTGTATCCTCGCGACAAACCTTAAGTTCACAGGCAAGTCCCTCTTTTACAAGTATAATAACTCCTCTGCTATGTTCCGAACCATGACTGTGACTGTGACCTCCACTGTGACTTCCATATATTTTCGATTTCAGGAGTGCTGTATGTTTCTTGCAAAAATATTATATCGGATTTGCCTTTTGCTAACCAATGAAAAAGCGCCTTTATTTTTTCGAAAGAACGGATCCCTCGAGCATTCAACGATAACATTTTAAAATTAAGATTACGTTTCATACACTGTGATGAGCAATGCAATAAATAACACGGATTGATAAACGAGTGAAGAAAATATTGCCAATGTGAAAGCGCACATATGAGTCCCGCACGTCCCTCAAACAAAACCATTGCTTAATTAGCACACCAAAAACTACAGCAAAAGACAAAAACAACACGACAAGGTTGCAACACTTAATTAAAAAATAAGACAGTAGCCAGCAAAAGCTGTTAATGACGCTACTAGCAAAACGGGTCTTGCATTCATTATAACATGTACAGACATTTACATGCCGCTCCGGTTTCTTTGGAAGCAAAATATTAACAACACATTGTTTGTAAATTGTATGGCCTGTTGATTGGGAGTAATACGGATCACGATACTAAAACACCATCTATATACAGTTTGTCTGGCTCTGCCCTGCTAAAAAAAGCGGTCTTACCCTGTTCCTTCGCTTTCTTCAATAAATGCATTTTCTTTTTCCTACGCTCAATGATGACTATAGGATAATCCGCTAAAATGCCAAACTCTTTGCCTTTTAATTCCTTCACTCTGGACATGACACTCTCTCGGTCTGGATATCGTAGGAACCTAGCAATAATTTGCCTCGGTTTTCTTTCAGTAGAGCTGCGCTTTCCAATTCGATGGACCCTCTGGAATTCCAAGTTATCGGCATTGTCCATGCGAAGTTCGTTCTTCAAAAAATCAAGTAACACTGTCTTTGTATCTTCCTCGGTGTTCCCGGTGGAAGCCTCTTTAATTCCGAAAAACCGCAGGTTTTCACGTCGCTGGTGGACCTCCATATATGCCTTTTCATCTCTGAGCTGGCTGAACCCGGCCTCCATTTTCCTCAATTTCTCCCTCAAGGATTTCGTTTCATTATTTGCAAAGTTCATTCCGTCTTCCAGCTTCTTCACTGACTTTGCCGTCTCTTTTCTAGACTCCTCAAAACTTTACACTTTCACTTGCAGATTACTAACTTTATCATTCACAGCCTTGACATACTGCTCCATACTGTCAAGTTTAAATTCCAAATTGGATAACTTTTGCAAGACCAATTCAAGCTTCGGCAAAACCAACTCTGCCGTAAGTGCCGAATCCGCCATATTGACGACGGACACCGCCTCGTGTGATTCACTAAACGCTTCAAATTCCGTCAGAGATGTGTTAAATTTACGTTTCTTGTCTGTTGGCGACGAGGATTCTTCTTCAGATGATGTTGAGCTTCCTTTCCACGTTTTCTTCTTAGAATTGTCGGCCATAAATAGCTTCCCAAACCGGAGCTACAAAAAAACACGTCTAACCTGACATCTTGCCCGACCCAGTCTTTACCACTGACTTGTTTATGCAACATGGTGTTCCTTTTCTCGCAAAAAAGGGGTTGGAAGCTGGACGGTATTACGCCTCGGAGGCCTTGCGAAACCACACTTTGCAAAAGCAAATGCTGGATTATGGAATGAAGAAAGCCGCCCCGGTGGTTGGAAAAGTGGGACAGGAGCTGCTTGACCAACTCTCCACAAAAGGGCGGCCAAACCGACGGCCAAACCAGATCTTGACAGAAGCGGCCTTCCTGTTCCTTTCCCGTTTGTTGATTTCAAGAAATTGTGGGATGTTGTGTCCAATCCAAACCTTTACAAGGGCCAGAAATTTCAGAAAAGGAGGGGCGCGCGATGGTTGCGGAATACAAACGGCAAGACAGAGACTACAAAAGCCGGCGTGGCACGCGAAGTTACGGCTCGTGGAAAAAATGGAAGGGTCTCGGAAAGGGGTTTACCGGCGCCGGTCTCTTCGTCCCTGGTGATTACTTTGTCCCGACGTTCGGCCCAAAATTGCTGAAAGCTTTTGCCCAGGCTGTGCCTGGCCACAAAGGTTACACAGACGTTCTTCAAACGCTGCAAAACTATTATGGCAAGGGCGTGGACGTTCATTCTCTGATTGGGAAACTGCCGCCGCCAAAAAAAGGTTGGACTTGGCCCGGCCACAACTACAACGGACGCTACAACCCTCTTCACCAACAGCTGACATATGATCCTGAAACTGGCGAAATTCAAGAAATTTACCAACAACCCAGCGGTCCAACCGATGCGGTGGCAATGCAGTATGATGTCAATTACAGCCGTTGCGCTTTTCGCGCGAAAAAGTATGGGGAAAACGAAAAAAAAAATGCAAGCATGTTGCCGACCGCAAGATGGTCAAATCTCTTGACTCGAATTCCATGGAAACAGAGACAGTGGGGCCACGCTCTGGCCCGAAACGCCATCAGCACAAAGGAGAAACTTGGTCTGGGTGTTTGAGCTCTACCAGAATCCGGCGATATTCCCGGATTATTTCCTCGTTGGGATTATATTCTTTCAAGAAACAAACAATCAACAAACACCCCGCGATCATTTGGGTTATATAGTTACGATCCACCTTTATTCAAAATCTTGGATGTTTGCCTCAAAGGGCTCGAGAAGGTGGTCGCGCCCTTTTTGCCAACAAACCCAGCAGCGCCCGTTTCGTCCGCACAGGCGGCAAATCCCACATTGGGTCACTTTCGTGGGCACTTTTCGAGTTCACAAAAAGGGGCGTCTGTAAACCACGAAAAAAGCTCGTCGTGCAGTTTTGCCCACCCCACACTTTTTTTGTCATCAAGTTTTGCTTTCACAAAAAAAATCAAGGATTTTCTTCCGCAATTCGGGCGGAAGTTGGTTGATCTTGTCCAACAAGTTCATTTAACTTTCCAACACGAATGTTCAATTGACTGTGTCATATCCCTCTTCGACTTCCTCACACTTGAGGACGCTGTCAAGGTGGTGTTTTGCGGCTCTTAAGAACAGCTTCACAACATTGGGGAACCATTCGGTTTCCATATAAAACGTGCGCTCCCAGACGACGTCCTTCACCATGTCTCCACAATTTTTCAAAACCTCCCTTTCTTCCGTTTTGGTGGCATCGGGGTTCCAAAGCAGCGCGTTCAGTTGTTTGAGTTTTTTTGGGGGAAAGGTCCATAAACATTCGCCTCACATACATGAGGGCCGCGGTGTCGCCCTCCCTTTCAAACAGGTTTTTTTGGGTGTATTCGCGAATGGCTTCTTTGGCAAAATCCGCCAGGGGCCCCTTTTGTTGGGCAACCGCCTTAATATTCCGCTTGTTTTCATCCAAGGTCAAAGCGTTGTTCAGCATTTGGTGAAAAAAGAAGTAAACTTCTTTCTTGGAAAAGGTTGCTTTGTTTTGGGCGGCCCTTGCCTCACTAAACAAAGTGCGCCGTTGGTTGTTTGCCATTCGGGGGCTGTGCCTTTCTGCACCCAGCCTTCAAATGGGCGCACCAAAAATGTTGTCCTGAATGGGACGCGTTTGTTTTACTTTTTCCACCATTGTCAAAAACGTCTCGATAAAAGCCGTCTGTCTTGTACTTGTAACGAATTTCCAAGGATTCGCCCAGTTAAAAACAAGAACGTGGACGAACTCCATTGGCTTGTAATCCATTGAATCCTTGCTTTCCTTCTTCAACCACGCTTCAATCTCGCCGAGAAGCGCTTCTCGCAACTCGCTTGAGATGGGGGTTCTGGCCATTGTTCGCAAGAGCTGCGCTTCTCAAACAGGGCGCTCCAGCTGGGCGCCGCGGCTTCTCAAACGTGGGATGCCCTCAGACATCCAAGCTCTGATTGGGCTATCCCGCGCGCTCTCTTCTCTCTCCCAAGTAGCATGTAGAGGACTCGACAAATCACCAGCAGATTTTCGGCGAATATCACCCAAGAAACACCCCCACCCTCAACGCCCTGCGGGTTGGGGTGGGTGGGGCGTTGAGGGTGGGGGTGTTTCTTGGGTGAAATTCACCGAAAATCTGCTGGTGATTTGTCGAGTCCTCTACATATTACTTTTCAACATCTCACTAATGTAATTGATACAATGGCAGTGGGGTTTCAACAAAAGACTGATCCCCCACTGATCACCTACTGATCCCATACTGATGCCTTATAAAATTCACTGGATAAAGTAAAACAACAAAATAAAAATCGATTTGAGGCTGAATCAAGTTCAAGGATAAATTCTGGCTTATCTCAGAGTTCAGTGATGGCGGAAACTTGGTCCGATGGAGGACATACTTTCTGACTCGTTTCACAGTCATTATAAGTACCCCAGTGAGGGAAAAAGCCCTGGGAACGAGGTTGCTTTATTTTAAAAGAAGCGGAGGAGGACGAACCAGTTATAGTAGAATTCAGCGAATTATAAAACTTCGGACCTTGGAAATAAATTGAGAACTGTCTGGTGTTCGTTCTGCATAGTGGCAAACGAAAAGAATGGGCATTCCTAGTATTATAATTATGTATTTGACTGTTTATTTGGAAGAGGTTATTGAATCTGGAAGGGAGTGTAGAGTTCTTGAGTGAAAACATAAAAAAGCCTAATTGAAACGAATGGATATCGTGAAAATTTAAAAGTTTAAGCTCCTTAAAGATGGGGCCAGTGTTGGCATCGTAGGTAGAGTTGTTCACTATTCTTAGCACACGTTTCTGTAAGATTACAATTCTCTGACTGATAGCATACTGTTCACTGAAACAGAGCATTAGTAAGAATTCAAGTGAGTACAGACAAACGTGTCTGGAAGCCTTGGAGAGATTCAACTTTGAAACAAAAGTGACAAAGAACAAATAGCTTGACATTTTATAATACAGTTTTATTTTTTTTACAGGCTTAATGGCATTGATAATGTGAAAAGGAGGAGAGGTTCGAGCAACGGATGGCAGTATACGTCATATAACGGTGCCTCTACTTTGTAGAACTCTCCATCTTACCGCTAAAATTAAGTTTAGAGCATTTACTTTTTATTTACGTTTTCCTTTTGCTTGTATTTTTGACGCAAATGTGAGAACTTCTGTAAACATTGTCAGAAATAAATTTATTCTGAAGGGCATTTCGTAATTAGTTTCTTGTGCCTTAACTTTGCACATACATACATATATCCATCCATCCATCCATCTGTTTCTATCCATCAACTGCGTTCAGTCTGTACGCCATGAGCGACTAGACTTTCTTTCGCCAAGACTAGCCATACCTGGGTCTTTGATTATAATCTCTTGGCTGATCAAATCGAGTTACTTTTTAAGTGATGATATACACCACAATATCTAAATTATCAGACGTACCAGAAGGCTACATTAAGTTTCAAGATGGGTTGTTATTTTCCACCCTTCTGTACATACAGTCTCCACATTAAAATCCAGTGAACCTCAACAGGAACCCAGTGGAGCATTCTCAGTACGACTGCGAGAGAAAGAGCTGCGGTTCTTAACGTTTAGTTTGAGAACCGCAGAAGTAGTTTATAAACGCTCAGAAATAGTTCTTCATGGACAACTACAAACACAAGCTTTCCTTGGTGGACGACTCTAACGCAATCCTAACACAGCAGGATCTCGCTGAGGAGTTTCCACTACGTAAATTAGGACTTGCCGGTGCTAATATGGATGGAGTTGTAGTGCACGGTAAGGTGACCCGACATAGCTCCACTGTTGTTTAGTTCACTTTGCCTCCAAAGGAGGATAACAGACACCGCAGTCTTGCCCGTGGTAACGAATTGGAGAATGACGCTAGTAGGTGGCCATGACGAACACCAAGACAGTATTGTTGAAAAGAAGAAGAAGAAGAAGAAGAAGAAGAAGAAGAAGAAGAAGAAGAACGTCGGCTTGACCCAGGCAGGAAGGAGCTCAATGGACCGCAAAAAAATTCTAAAACACTAAGGCCTCAAAACAAAATAACATTGACTGATACAGTCAATTTAGGATCCAACGTAACTGTGAACAATGTTTTAATTATGTGAGAGATATGAGACGCATGGTTTTCAGAGATGCCAATCTCTGAAATTTGCACAGAGTATCATAGTCTAAACAGCCACTTTATCAGTGTTTGAGGCCCCGTTTACAAGCAGGAAGGGTAACCGTAGTGCTAGGGTACCCTAGCAGGAGGGTTACCCTAGCGCTTTTTTTTTTTCATCAACGAGTTTACAGTAACGATTGCAGTAACGTTTATGCAAAACAATCCTTCGTTATTTAATACAATGACCTATGAGGAAACGTAAACTCCTAGGATCATTTTCTAGGTAGCTGGGTTTCTATGCCGTCGTTTTTTGGGTCGTCGATTTCTTGACGTCCATAACACAAGCAATGTTTAATGTACTTGAAAAAATGCGATGTATGAGAGAAGGTAGTGCAACTATCTCTAAATAATCAGTATGATGCCATAGTGAATTAAAATATGGAAAAGAATTCAGATCTCGTTAAAGCACCTACATCCGTTAGTCCTATGTAAATACACCTACATAGCCGTGTTTGGACCCTAGTTAACTTCAGTACAGCGCTTCTTATAAATCTACAATTTAAACTGAACAATCAAAGTGTACATATGTTCGTCTTCATGAACCGAAATCCTGAGGCTCTTTTAACTGCCTATAGCTTTCTGGTCTTTCTGGGCCAGATCTGGGATTTATAGAAAGTGGGTTGGAATGATTACGGCCACTGAAGGCGGGAGCTTCTAGGGAGGGGGGTTT
This sequence comes from Pachyseris speciosa, assembly GCA_016490735.1. Taxonomy (NCBI): domain Eukaryota; kingdom Metazoa; phylum Cnidaria; class Anthozoa; order Scleractinia; family Pachyseridae; genus Pachyseris; species Pachyseris speciosa. The sequence goes on from JAEMWC010000028.1 coordinate 1,005,871, forward strand.
CGGAGGGTATGCTCCCCCGGGAAATTTTGAAATGTTAGTCCTTTTTAATAGCTGCAAATTTAAGTCAACTCTAGCGTCAAAACGAAAAAATATGCTAAAACGAACGACATTTATCGATGCGTATTCGAATTTATATTACCTTGTTTTATTTCAGTTTTCCACCATAGTTTTGCGGTAACTGAAAGTTTTCAGACGTTAATATCTTAATTTTAGGGTTATTCGACCGAACTCCCCGAACTAGCCCTAGAACCGCCTCAGTATTTTCTTAGAAATCTACAAAAAAAGTCAATGGATGTGCACGTCTCCATCTCCAAGAACAATAAACCAAAGTCCTGAGGGTGTGTAAAATTCAACTGCCCATACCTTTCATAGAAGTTATAACTGCTTTTCTGTTATAAGCACAGAGATAAATCTTCTATCTTGCTTTCCAATAAACTCAGAAATGACCTAATTAAAGTCGATTTCATTATGTTTACAAAAATGCATAGCGAGGACAACTTCGCGTCTGACATAACGTTCCGAAGTGACGTCTAAAGCCTCTTGCTACTAAGGGACGGACCATTATTTTCCTTGAGGGGGGTATGGAAAATTGTTTGAAGGGCCTAAAAAAACAAAATAAATTGCTTGCAAACATGACATGTATAAAAAATAGTTTGCATAGCGGGCAGAGAAACTCGTAACCTATTAATGAAAAAAAAAAATTCAAAACTGACATTTAGACTAAAAGTATGTAGCCGTTTGTAGACAGGATACTGGGCTCCATTAAAATCATCATTTTATTTGACCAAATTGGAACACCAAATATTGCATGAAATAAATAATTGAAATAAACAAAAGTAACGCATTGGATCTTCACATTGATCAAGCACAAAAATAAACCCCAGCAGGACATTTCAAAGTGGTCATGTTGGCAATAAAATCAAGTAATAAATCAGTAAATAGCTGACCCTTTTCTTAAAAACAGTAACTTATTGCAGTAATTAAATATGAGTGTTTTATAAAGAGACAACAAGCTATTACTAGAAGATTACATGTCTAACATAAATTGGGTATAGCTTTTCTGAAATTTTCTTCGAAAAATAGCTTAAAATATTGCGCTTTTCAATAATACAAGGACTGGACATTTAAAATTCAAGCAACGGTTTCGCTTTTCACTGCCGCCGATCATCATACTGTACGTCTCAGAAAACGAAAAAGATTAGTTCAAAGATAATGTTCGCGGGCAATGATTGGTGGATTTCGATCCGCTTTGTAGATTTCTGTTTTTCCAATTCGTTGATCGCCTCCGTAAAATATTAAATTAAATAATGATTGACGGCAGCAAAAAGAGAGCCTTCTTTTTGCGTCAGAACGTGGTTTAAAAAAAGATCGAAAAAAAGGAAGGTGTTGTTCGAAAGGAAGGTGTTGTTCGAAAAAAAAAGTTTGCAGAGATGCATAAAGAAAAAAAACGTTTGCAGAAGAAAATTTTTCATACCCCCCTCTAGAAAAATAGTGGTCCGCCCCTAAAGCTTTGCTTCAGTTCCTTCTTCCTATTGTGTCATTTCAGTTGTCAGTGCTGATGGCAAAGTAATAATCCAAATCCAATCCTATCCAAACGCGAAGTGGCCGCAAAGCGTTCACTCCTTACCATCCTGCTCGCAGGCGGTCCACTAGTGAGTCACGTCGTTTCTCTCTGGAAACCGACATTTGGTGTGGAAAAACACCGTCTGTTGTTATATCAACAACATTTCCAAGAAAAAAAAGCAGAGTTAAATGAATAGAACTGATCAAACTATGTTTTTATTCAAAGGCCGTATTTTTTGGTCAACTGTTAAACAAAAGAAAATCTATTCATTCGGCCTCCTCCGACGAGTCTAATAAGTCTCCAGAAACTAAATAGCCGAAGCAGTACTTACAGCCAAAACTCCTTGCGGTCGAACAAGAGGACGACGAAGCAATAACAGCGTTCAATATGTCGGCAGAAAATATCGGATTAAAGCTTCAAGACATACTAAGTAAACTCGATATTCGAAATCGTATTCGCGCAGAAAAAATATTAAATTTACGAACATTAAAGAAGTCATTTCAATCGATGGTCGCAACGAAGACACCGAAGAAGTACTTCGTGACTTTCTTCAACTCCCTCTCGGATTTAAGGATGCAAATAGCGTCGAGATCCAACGAGTACACCAAGTCGGTAAAAACAAAGATGGGAAGCCACGGCCTATACTTGCCCGCTTCTTAAGATACAAAGACTGCCAACAAATCTTTTCGCTGGGCCAAAGTCTTAAAGGGACTGATTTTCAAATGTTCCGAGATCTTCCACAGGAAATTATTGCTCGACTAAAACTCCAGATGGAGACTTTCAAAGAAGCAAGGAAGAAAGAATCGCAGCTTCCTTCAGCCAGTCGCAGCCAGACAAGCTGTTTATTAGAGGGAAATTATTTCCGGTAGGAAAAACTTTTGTATCTTAAGAGCAGGTCTCTGAGAAAGTAAAGCAAATTTGGAAATGAAAATTTTTAACCCCCCTTCATTTTTTGTGTGGAGGTAGATTGCCTGGGGGGATGAACGAAAATTGCGCATATAAAGGTCACCAGATGTATCGTTGACATGGTAACCACAATTGATCATACCCGCCTCCAACCCATGTTTTGAGCAAAAATTTTACTCTGAAATGGCCAACAAATATGAGTCTATATCTAGAGTGAATGTGAGCCAATTCAAACGACATTCCACCAACCAGGAGGTAGAGCTATTCCTCTACTTTCAAACAAATGCTGTTATAGTATTTTGACTTCTACAAACAACTAGAAAATAGTGGCTTTACTATGTTGCTTTTCGGCCATTTTGACAAACACAAACAAGAAAAACAAGCTCGATCAATTTCGCAATTTCTCCAAAAGTGCCCTCTTCCCTGAAACCACATTCGCAGCAGAGCTTAAACAGATATTAGAGTTTCTAAATATCAGAAAATTATATTTTGGCCATGGGCGATAAACACATTTGGTGCAAATTTGAATAAATTCCAAATTTGGCCATATTCAGACTGCATTGGTTTCCTCTAAAAATGATTAGGGTGGGCGTTTAAGCTGTAAACATATTTTCTATCATCTTGTCCGTAGGCTACACTTGATGTATGATGCCTTAGATCATTACGAATGATGAAAACGAAGTTTGACAGAAAGCCTACCTTGTAAATTTTGGTAATTTATGCAGCATACTATTATCGCGTCCATTTCTCTTTTCGCTTGTCTCTCTCGACCAAATCTAGTGCAGACTCAAAAGTAAGACCAATTTCCCAGTTTCTCTCATCGACTCATTAGGGATTTTTCAGCTGTTTTAAACCACGGATGATGGTGGATTCGATCCGCATGTATTTGGTAAACACGTTCGTGGTATTTGTGGTTTCTACCTTTGATGCCGTAAAATCCATCCATTGGGGTTTATTGAAGAAATTACATGAATCACGATTTCATGCACTAAACAAATACACGCTTCTAAAGACGAAGAATAAAGCATTCCGCTATAATCGAGCCATACATTGTCTTCAGTCGCCATGAAGTTTCGGGAAGACGTGTAGACCGGAAATGGATGTCCGACACAACTCTTCGTATTACACTTATGAGGAATAGCCATATTTTAACATAAGAATTTTTAACTTTTGGTGGTGATACGAGATTGGATCGGGCAGTTATATAGTAAATCTGACTCGGAATTTTTGCGACTTGAATCGTTGTTGGATTTAAAAGGCCTTGTTCTAACTTATTTTTAGATCCTTTGTGTAGATATTGTCAAATCTCAGTGTCAGTATCTGGGCAACCAACACTTCAAATTCAAAGTGCTGCACGTTTGACTCGCGGAAGGGTACTCCCTTGTTTGGCCTAAACGGGTATGTGCCGTCAGACAGGATATGGTTTTCAGGGTCTTGAACCCTAATTAAACAGGGTATGTAATTTCGCTATTTAGCGTCCTGAACAGGGTGTCTTTCTGGACCAGTAGCCTTGAACACAGTGTGAACGTTTGTCGTGCGAGCTCTACATGACCTACATGTGCCTGTACCAACAACATTTTCAAAAACATCGAATTCTGTGATGTCAGTTATACAAAAATACTTTCTGTATGTGAAATGAAAAATAATAGAATTAAGGTTACGAATAGATTACAAAAATGAACGGATTTATGATGGAAATTGAACTGAGTGGAGTGCAAATTCGTAGACTACACGTAATTTGAAACCATAAGTATGATTTCAGACTAAAATTGCATGACACAAAGTTTAATTACCATTTCCTAACACCCATTTTGAAATCATACCTTTTTTGTCAATGTTATTATTTGTTTATTCACATCATGAAAACGAGGTTATCATTTCGATAGGTTAAAAAAACCGATGCGATTTAGAACAAAAAACAATGCGATTCGCGCATAAATTCCACTGTCGAGAGCCAATCAGATTGGATACATTCCCAGTGATTTCAAAATGGGTGTAATAATGCCTTACAGGACGTCGCCAGCACATCTCCACCAAAATTTCCATTAATCCCACCCCCACCCCCCCCCCCCCCCCCCAGCGTTGTTTTAACTGGACTTGTGATAGTTTAGCGGAGACATCAAAAAATTATGGGCTGAACTTCGTAAATTACAGTCCCTGAAGTGACGCGAACATGAAATTCGTTTAAATGTCCACATACTGTTACTGTCCCAGTTGCATTTGCTAAGCTAGGCGCAACCCTTATAATTTCTACACTGTATGATGTTCATAGGTTATTGAGAGTCACTGAAAGGAGTTCTCAACAAGCGGTGTGCAAACAAAACAGTTTTCATATTGTAAGTAAAGACTATGCCCTTGATATCAACTTTAGCACACCCCTGCTTTCAGAGGCAAATAAAAGATAGCACTAGCGTATAGCTGAACAGGGAATTAACATACAGTGTATATGGCTCCCATTTTCTTCCCGACACGCCCTGAATGCCGCGGGCCGGTACTTCAGGTATAAACTTTTCAGAGAAAGTTTAGGCTGAATTTCATCTCTGTGCAGGGAAGAGATGTTTAACGGCATCTTGTATGCATAGCAGCAGCTCTCAGCTAACTCGTCTGGTACTGCTGCTAGTGTGGCATTTTCTCTCCGTTCCTCCGTGGCTGGCTTAACTGCATCTGGGACATTCTTCTGACTGGCGCCAATGGGAGAGAGGTATATAGAGATCTGTTGTGACGTTAAGAAATCGTCATGGGAAAATAATCGTTTGCCATCCTGGCCACATCCTCACCGTTGATTTTCTTTCCGGTCCCCTCACTAAGATTTTACTTTAGATCTTCGAACCGCACTTAATCTTCTCGCGATTTTTACCTAGTCCGTGGGTCTCCACATGCCTGGTAATTTCTCTGTTGAATTATGTATTAGATAGTTACTGAGGCCGGCAGCAATATGTGATATATTGCAGTTTCCGAAGCTGACTGCAATATATCACGTATTGCTGTCGGCCTCAGTAACTATCTAACATATTTACTATTCAATAGCCAGTGCCATTGTTCTCTCTCTGTACTAAATCACTGATTGCAGGCGCCCCTTCCACTTTGTTCCTGAACGCACAGAGGAATATAATTAGCACTCGTTGATTAGCTCAACTGGGAATGGGCGACTGAGACGCTTTGCATCTCAATAGAAGTGGTAGCGTTTGAATATCTGATTGCGTTTCGTGTATGTGTTGTTGTTTTTCAACATTTTTCAACAAGCAGATCTCTGAACTACTGCAAAACAACTTGCAGTGTGAGAAATGTGGTCCGTTTCGCACTAATCATAGTTTTTACCATAGTTGCCTTTGTTTTAAAAGTTGATTTGTGTTTTGTGTTGTTTGTTTTTGAGCATGTGATGTTTTCCAACTAGCGGGTTTGCTCAACAATTGCTACTAATGATAATTTGAATAGATCTCTTTGTTCTTCTTTCTTTTCCATGCGGAAACAATAGACAATGAGATATACCGTGGTATTTGCACGTGCAGAGTAACTTTTTCCTTCAGTTGTGACCAGACATGAAAGAAGTGTACGACAATGGCTTCACATCAGACAAGGATGAAGAGGTGATTTTTAGAACACAACAAAACCGAATTCGAAATACTGGCGAAGATTCACCTAAGGCTGGTGGTTTGGAGAGTGAGGGTAAGTTTTATTAGCCCGTTTAATTTTCTTGCTTTTAATACATGATTGAATTGAATCACGTCATGGCATTTTTATTAGTGAGTAATGTGTGGTGTTTAATTTTGCTTCAGATGAGCGCTTTGTGGGATGCCTATTACGACAACCGAGTTGGAAGAATTTGGAAGACGTTGGGCCGCTGATAACAGTCGGAGGAAATGGCGCTGGGTCGTTAGAGTAATTAAATATTGCCGTTTTTTGGCGTAAAACAAGGCCGTTTTAAAATAGCCATATATACTAAGCGTCATAAAGCAAACAGGCTGGCTGCAATATTAAAAATATTGCAGCCTGTACACTGCAATATTTTTAATATTGCAGCCTGTTTGTTTTAACACGTTTAGTAGATACAATGTATTACCCCTGAGAATTTCCTTGCTGACAAAAAGGACCACCCCCGTTTTTCTGACACAGTTGTTTTAGCATCTTTAAATACTGCAATCAGTGATTTAGTGCAGAGA
>JAEMWC010000028.1:1025000-1045000 GCA_016490735.1 Pachyseris speciosa
TTAGAAGACGTCATATATATATCAAGGAAGTATTTTTGTCCGATTTTGGCGCGTCATAAAAGTATGTATCGACCGCTTCTAGCCAAATACTCTATTCCTTATCTACAGGCCTACGTTTACTAAGCATGGCGAAGCATTTGTGCAACTCCTTGGATCGACTTTCTTACGGCAGAAACCACAACATCATGACAGTGTTTCAACCTTGTCAACTGTACTCTACAAGGAGCTAGATGCTTGTAAATACACAAGCGTCTCAGTGTGGCTCAAAACATTCCTAAGTCTATTTTAGATGGAGGAGGCTATAAGTTTTGAACTGACTATCAGAATTTCTGCTCGAATTGGTGAAGAAAATGGAGCGAGCAAACACGAAGCCGTCTCACTAAAAGTTGCCAAAACGTACAAGGTAGGCTCTCTGTAAACTTCGTTTCAATCAATCGTAATGATCTAAAACATCATACATCGCGTTATTTTCACAGACAAGATGATAGAAAACATGTTTAGAGCTTAAACGCTTACTGTAATCCATTTTAAAGCAAACCAATCCAGTCTGAAAATGGCCAAGTTTGAGGTGTTTTCAAATTTCCATCAAATGTGTTTATCGCCCATGGCCAAAAAATATTTTCCCCCAAATAGATTTTCTGATATTTAGAAACTCTAATATCTGTTTAAGCTCTGCTGCGAATGTGGTTTCTGGGAAGAGAGTACTTTTGGAGAAATTGCGAAATTGATCGAGCTTGTTTTTGATGTTTGTCAAAATGGCCAAAAGGCAACACAGTAAAGCCACTATTTTCTAGTTGTTTGTAGAAGTCAAAATATTATAACAGCATTTGTTTGAAATTAGAGGAATAGCTCTACCTCCTGGTGGAATGTCGTTTGAATTGGCTCACATTCACTCTAGAAATAGACTCATATTTGTTGGCCATTTCAGAGTAAAATTTTTGCTCAAAACATGGGTTGGAGGCGGGTATGATCAATTGTGGATACCATGACAACGAAACATCAGGTGACCCTTATATGGAAGCATGACTGGCGAGCAGAATGGGGATATCGAGCGAGTAGTAGTAACGGAGTCTAATGAAAAGCACCTCCTCCGCGCAGCACACCCTCCTCGCACTTGTTTCGGGATTTTACGTCCTCCGCGTTTCACTTCGGAGGACGTAAAATCCCGAAACCGTACTCGTCGGGTTTTGCTGCGCTCCGGTAGTATTCATTAGACTCCATTACTACTACTCCAGAACCGACGAGCGAAGCGACGAGGGACAAGAATCAAAAGAAAGGCCCCCCACCACAAAACAAAGGGATTGAGTATATGCGGGTCGGTCTATTAGAGAGAGGGGTGTCGTGTGTAAGCAATGGGGCACGCACCCCCATTAGAAATGGGACCATGAGGTAAGCCCAATGGATCAGCAAGGAAAGGTGGAGGACCAACCACCAATTCCACCACCCCGCAAAAAGCGGCAAAAAATAATTTAAAAGAATATACCCCCGTGATGGAGGATATATTGAGGGAGCAGTGAAAACGTAAAGCTTGTGGGATGTGGCTGGAGTGACAAGGATACTGCACAAATTAATGTGATCAAGTAAGCTGAAGCCACTCTAAAGGCACTAAGGCCAAGGGTAGCGGGCATTACCCCTTAAATCTACCAAAGCAAAGATTGAGCCCAAGCATTAGCAGCCATGGACAGCTGTTTCGGCCTTATTAGGCCTCATCAGCATGGCATAGCTAATGCTCAGGCTCAAGTACCCACATATCCATAAAACAAGCAATGAAAACGTAAAGCTTGTGGGATGTGGCTGGAGTGACAAGGATACTTCACAAATTAATGTGATCAAGTAAGCTGAAGCCACTCTAAAGGCACTAAGGCCTAGAGTATGTTTGGACACATATTCGGACAACTTTTGTTTCTGGAGATGTCTTGCTTTACACAAGTTTTCAGGAACTAGGCCAGACAGATGTAAACAAAAGGCACAAGAATTGACAAAAAGTTTTTACAAACTTGAGACTGCTCCATCAGATTGTAAGAAAACTTCATTGAATGATCTTCAAAAAATAGAACAACACTTTAACCACAATAAACCCGTGGCAGAGTGGTTGGGTATTCGTGTTTATGAACCTGTCCGACGGGGTGAAAAAATAGATTGGAACCTTATTAGAAACCCCAACCCAAAACTGACAAACATTCTCACAATTGGTATTTACGAAGGTCATGCGTTTCTTATAAAGAAAATTGAGACTTTGGGCGACAATTATATTTGTGTTCATTGTCAAGCAGGATTTACCAAAGCATGCAATTTGCAAAGACACCATGAAAGATGTTCTCACGGAGAAACTGTAATAAACTGCCCAAACCAACAAATTGAAAAACCACAATCAGAGTTTGAAAAGCTATTCTTCCCAAAATGAACCGCCTCTCCTCGCTCCATTCGTTGGCTGGAAACAGAAGGAAAACGAAGAAAAATTCACATTCACCACGCGCTTTGTGGGCATGGAGGGGAAGTGTGGTTATTGGGACGCCCAGTGGATGGGTTTCATATTCAAAGCAAAACAGTCTTCCTCTATCATGAGTGTTTATGGCACGGTTGTCCGCAATGTTTCCCCGATCGCAACACAAAATTAAAAGAAGAAAGGAAAACAAGAGAAGAGGTGTTCGAAGCAACCAAACACTGGGAAAGAAAACTCATGGCAGAAGGTTTTAATCTTGCTGTTGCTTGAAAATGTCGCGTTCAATTTCCAAAAATTCCCCTTCCCCCAATAACCACCAAAATCTTTCCACACGCGATTATCTTCGACTTTGAAGCATATGGGGACAAAACAAAAAGATAAGACCCAACACCTACACTCCACATTGAAAACATTCATAAACCAATCTGTTTCTCAACTGGGGACACGTTGCAACGAGAACCGACGCACATTTGTGAAAAGGATCCAAAAGTACTGCTTGAAAAATTTGTGGAGGAAGTAGAAAGACGGGGTGAAAACATAAGGAAAGAGGTTCGAAAACAATTCATGCCCGAAACCTTTCCATTTCTCACCAAAGCACAAAAGATTGCTATTTCGGAATGGTGCGATGAGGTTCCTGTACTGGGTTTCAACGCAGGAAGGTATGATTTGAATCTCGTGAAAGAGTTTCTGTTTGACACATTGGCAGATAAGGAAAAGAAATCGCGGGTTGCAAAAGAAGCAAACAAAATAATGTTCCTCCTCACACATAAATTCCGTTTCCTCGACATTATCAACTATTTGGGTTAAGGCGCCAGCTACGACAGTTGGGTAAAAGCCTACGGTTGCACAGCCGTGATATCTTGGTTTCCTTATGAATGGTTCGACACACCAGACAGGCTTGATTTTCCAGGTTTGCCAGACCATCCCGAATGGTATTCATCTCTGAGAGGGGAATGGGTGTTGACTCCAGAAGAATGGAAGGGTTGTGTTCGTCTGTTCGAAGAGAAGGGAATGAAAATATTTGCGGATTGGTTGCGCTACTACAACAATTTGGATGTCGCGTCCGGTCTGGAAGCGGTGGACAAAATGAGGGCCTTCTACAGCGAAAAGGGAATCGACATTCCGAAAGATGCTGTTAGCATTCCAAGCGTCAGTCTTCAGTACTTACTGAGAGGAGCGATTGAGCGCGGAGCAGAGCTGTGGAGCCCATGCAAAGAGGCGTATGACATGCTTAAAGGGGCGAAAGTGGGTGGGCTAAGTCTTGTGTTCACACGCCACCACGAAGCCGGGAAAACAAAAATAAGGTCCCATCATTTTGAAGACGCCAAACCTTGCAGAAAAATCCTTGGATACGATGCAAATGCTCTGTATTTATCCACAATGCCCAATTACATGCCATGTGGAAAGGAAACAATTATTCACGTACCCCAAGGGCAAGAAGCAAGATCAGTTCCAAGGTTCGTCAAATCTTTGAAAAACAGAAAGTGGTTTGGGTTTGCAGAAGTGGATTTAGAAGTACCAAACGACTTGATTCCGAAGTTTGAGGAGATGTACCCCTTCTTTATCAACAAACGGGTGCCAGAGAAAGCTGTCCCAAAACATATGATGGACTATCTGAAGCGCACTGGCAGAAATCGTGGGGATGGACGAAAATGAGTTGGTGCTTTGTCAGCTGAAAAAATGCTGGTGTATGCCCCTCTCCTCCTCTGGTACGTCGAACACGGAGTGGAAATAACGGCAGTGCACAGAACAATCAATTACAAACCTCAAAAGATTTTCACTTGGTTTGTGGAGCAAGTAACGGAGGCGCGTCGGGCAGGAGATGCAGATAAAAGTAAAGCGTTGTTGGGAGATGTGTTCAAACTTTTAGGGAACAGTGCTTATGGGAAAATGATTGAAAATGTGGAGCGGCATACAAACGTTATCTTCACAAAAGACGAAAAGGTTGTCGACAAAGCATTACGAAGTGCGTTCTTCTCAGATCTGGATGAAATTGGAGAGGCTTATGAGTTGGAAAGCCGGAAGACACATGTTAAAATCTACAGGTCATACCAAGTCGGCATCGCAGTGTACCAGCTGGCCAAACTGAGAATGTAGGAGTTTTATTACGACTTTCTCGACAAGTTCGTGGACCGCCGGGACTTGGAGCTGATTTAGATGGACACCGACAGCAACTACATGGCGATCTCTTCAGACAAGTTGGAAGATGTGGTTAAACCAGAGATGGGAGCCCAATTCGAAGCAGAAAAAAACCAATGGCTGGCGTGGAACAAGTGGAGCAGCCGAACCCCGGGTTGTTCAAACTGGAGTGTGAGGGAGACCGAATGATTGCCTTGTGTTTGAAGTGTTACTTAGTGGATTCAGAAGAGGGGAAAACCAAGTTCAGCACAAAAGGAATGAACCAGAGGCAAAATACCATCAGGTGGGAAATGTTCAAAGCGGCGCTCGAGGGACACAAAGACATGGCTAAAAACAAAGGCTTCCGCATGAGAGAGGGAAAGATGGTTACTTATGTGCAGCAGAAGCTGGGCCTGAGCGCGTTCTACGACAAGCGGTGGGTATTGTCAGACGGAATTCACACCGAACCCATCGAATATCACATTTAACCAGGCTTGGCAGGAGGAAGCTCGGTATTCGGTGGGACAACCATCAACTCTTCCCGAACAAAGCTGCGTTTTGGTCCGTAATAACCTTCCATCTCAGGGTCAGCAAGCCAAGAAATGACAGGTTGGTTGGGTTTCACCATAACTCTTGCGACCTCGAACACTTTCAAAGACCAAACAGGGTCTGTGGCTCTTCGTGTACCGCCTTCCAACTCACCCGGTTGAAACAAATAGCGCACTTCCACACCTGCAGGGAGGACTTTTTCGGCCATTCCAACAGGCCTGGAATACGGAGTTGCAGGCTGTGCAAAAACAGATTCTTCTCGGATTGCATCTGCGGGTTTCAAGCCCGTCAGCCGGGTGGTTTGGTTGTTGAGAGCAGCCACAACCCTGGGAAGTCTTGCCACCCACACAACAGACCGCCCACCCTCCGGCAGCCGCATTTCGACTGCGTACTGGTGCCCGAACAGACGCTCAGCAAGAATGCGGTTGAAGCGTTCCACAGTCGCCTGGTCGCGGTGCACTTCCACATGCCCACGGCAGATTTTCGTTCCACGCTTCCCCATGACTCTGGAAACAGCACCCATGAACTCTCGCCCAGGGTTCACCTGCAGCAGCTTTGGCCACTTGAGAGGTCCTCGCTTGTAAATTTTCTCAAATGCCTGGGCAACTTCGTCAGAATTTTTTGAGGTCAGAGGCTCAGCCGCCTTGAAGCGGCTGGCCACGTCGACCACAGTCAGCGCGTATTTGAACGTTTTGCGTCCCACCCTGTCGTGCGGCATGAAAAGCAGATCGGCTTGGTGCACTGCGTTGGGTGTTGGCACGTCAAACTTCGGTCGAGGAATTCGCCGCGCCGCGCGAAGAAAGATCTGCCAAAGCGCCTGCCTTTGCAACCATTGTTTGGCCACAGGTTCCGAAACCTTTGCGGTTTGGGCCAGCTTTTTCACCGCGGCAAACCCCTTCCAATAACCTTGCGGGCTGTAATAAATTTTTGAAAGGTGTTTTTCCATTGAACATATAAACAGTGGGGAAGATGGCGTGTTGTGGCGAAGGAATGACTGATGATTATGCTGGTTTCGGGTTGATGTGTCGGCGCTGTGGAAAACCTGAGGAGCTCGACATTCCATCCGAAGAGGAGGAGGAGAAGGTAACAATTGTGGACATAAAAAAATGTGACGAAAGAATGAAAAAGGATTTTGTTTCTTTCGAGCTTGTGTGTCTTCACTGTGGGAAAGTCGAAGAGCTCGCCACCCCAAGCAAAACCAGGGAGGAGGTGGGGTGGACAACCAACCCCATTTCATACACCAATCTCCGCAAAGTTCTTAAGAAACACGAAATATTCGACGCCGTCAACACCAGGCGAGAACTCAACGACCTTTCGCGGTGGAAGTTTTTGGGAAACATCATCCACAATTTCAGAGAGTACGTTTTCCCCAGATCGGTGAACTACGTTTTCTTTCTGTTCGATTACTTTCAAGCGGTTCCAGAAAGTGTTTGGTCGCGCAAAAAAGAAATTCTCGCGAACCTCTGTCCAACCGTCGAAAAAATTCATCCAGCAACACGTCGCCGGGCGAAAGAAAGGTTCGACGGATGGTGGTAGGGTTTGAATAGCGTCTAGCACTGCGCGACGAAGCGTTTGGCGTACTTCGCTTGTTGTTTCTCTGGGATTTCCATGCAGTGGTCGGAAACGAAGTCGTCGATCATTTTCAGCTTGTCAAGAAACTCCTTTGTATCGAAAGGTTCTCCCCGGAGATGGAACCGGATGGCATCCAATATTTTTTTGTACTCCACTCGAGCGAAGCTGGCTTTTTCAGCCTTTCTGTCGTACTTTTTCGCCCTCGCGATAATTTTGACAACAGCGCCGAAAGCGGTCAGACTGGCAATAACAGCAGGTTGAAGAGTAACCCTCCAGCAACAGCTCCAGTGAAAACAGCTTTTCCAGCAACCACATTGCAAAGCAACTTTCTGCGCTGAAACGTTTGGAAAAGCCTTTCGTAGCCCCAATGTTTCTTGTGGTAAGAAGCATAAAGTCGCTTCAACATATCGACGGTGTCCTTCGGAAGGGATGGATCGATGTGGTTGAAGTCAAAGATGTTGAGGGGTGGAGGGTGCGGCTTTCTATTTGGCAACCACATTATACAGAAGAAAGAAATTTAGGAAAGGGTGAATTCAGCTTGTGCTTTTACTGCGTTAGTTAAAGCTCCTTTGATGCGACACAAAATTGTGGTAGTATTTCTTGTGACTACACACCCTGGTATTTGTGGATGGAAATAATTTGGTTTTGTTCATTTTTTAAGTCAAACTCAACCCACAAATTGCCGTTTAATTGGACTGAAAACAAAACCCTCAAGTGAATAGTATTGAAAACGCGCAATGGCACTCTTGGCGGGGGCAAAGGCATGTCAGCCCACTGGTTTCTGTCGGACACCCCCGAGACAACAGCGCCGTTTTCTTGATGAACCATACCCGGCCAGTACACAAGTTTTGAGAAGTGGATTACCCCACCACTGTATCTTAATAAAAGGGTGTCGTTGTTGTAAACTCCGTTGTTATTCAAATTTAAACCATCTCCCATTTTCAACCCATGGGCACTCGAGCCGAACAAGGGGCGGTCATTGTTGTAAACCCAGTGATCATTTAAATTTAAATCTCCACCCAACTTCGGTTCATTAAGAAGTAAGGTGTTCATGTTTACGTTACTTTGCATTGTCAACTCTGCATTGATCCCATCAAACAAGGTTGTCCGTCCACTCTTCACGTAGTTTCCATCCAAATCCAAATGGAAAACCCATCCAGGTCCAGTGCGGTCTCCATTATCATTCCGGTGACGCTCGCGCGAAACAAATCCAAACCTTTGGAATGAACTTTTTTGCAATTCAAATTCAAATCACCCACCCCCCCGTTTTGGTTTTAACAGAAGATGGTCGTTCATGTCCAAGTCGGCTTACAAAACCATCTTCCCAGAATCCACCTCGTAGACATGATCGAATACGCTCGATGGCACGTTTGAAACCACGCCTTCCACACCGTACACCACCATTCTGCCTGTTGGCATAGTTTTTGTTGTTTTTCCATGCAAATCGAGGAATATGTAGATGGGAAGCGAGCTTTGACAATGGTGAAATCGCACCAAAGTCTTCCATAACCAGCAACCAAGCCGACTGCTGGGAAGGTTTTCGAAGCCTGCCACTTGATCGACAAAGTGGTTGCGCTTGCGGTCACACTAACATTTCGCATCTCTGGAGGGAAGAATTCGACCACAAATGTGTAGTGCCCAAAGGGAAGTGAAAAGAGATCGAACCCAATGCGCGAGCGGTATTGGTTGCTTCCATCTGTATTCTTGCTCAGCATGAAAAGGTATGCATTTTTGTTGACTGGATGGGGGGATTCGCAAAAGGGGCTGATGTTGAGAATTGTGATGTTGTTTTCACTCGAAGATTCATCAACATCATCCATCAGATACTGGAAGGGGTTTGCCTGTGGGCCGGAAGATTCCACGTGCGTCTCGTCGAGGAATTTTTTGTTCGCACCACTTGTTGGAGCCACAGGGTCTTTCAAGTTCGCGAGCGTGTTGTCGTGCATGTCAATGCCCCCCGCCATTTGTCCAGCAGAAAGTTTGAGAAAAGGAGGTTGGTTGACATAAATTTTGTTGACCGCGTGTTTGTCGTTTGTGGGTGCCCCAACATTTTCGATTTTGTGGTAGGCCATCGAAATGTTCCCATACATCGCACTCGAGCCATCTCTTTTCACAAAATACTCATCCACATATCGTTTGTTCACCGCGTCCTTGAGGTTGAAGAGGGGCACAAGATTTTCGATTGCGTTGTCGTTCATGTTCAAGTTTTTTTGTGCGATCGCGTCGAATTTGGTTCGCAACCCCCGGTCCACATATTTTTTGTTGACGGCGTTGTCAGCGGGGGTGCTGGAATCAACGTCTTTCAAATCTTAAATGGTCCACCCAGCCATATTCAGATTGCCCAGTACCGGGTCGCTTCCGTACCGTTTCAAACAAAGCGCGATTTCAGAGTCGACATAGCTTTTGTTCGTGCCATCGAGGTCGTTCACGGCGTAAACCATGTTGGTAATCAGGTTACGCCCATGTCGAAGTTGCACGTCATCGCGATGCTGCCGTCTCTTTTGAAGTCACCCGAGCCTGTCGGGCCTGGTGGTCCTTGTGATCCTGCAGGCCCTGAAGGTCCTTGCAATCCTCTTGTCCCTCGAGGCCCTGCCGGCCCTGCCGGCCCTGCAGGCCAATGTGGCCCGGTTGGACCTTGAGGTCCTGTTGGCCCCGCAGGACCACGATCCCCCTTTTCTCCATGTAAACCGCGTGGACCAGGAGGACCACGAGTTCCGGGCGGTCCTTCTCCAGCGCGTCGGAAAAGACTTCCTGGAAGTTTGTTCAACCACCCCATGTCTTTTTTATATATACTTCATCAAAATTTGTATAGCCGACAGGGCCAATTAGAGAAAGGGGTGGTGAAGGTACAGATGGCAACCAGAGTTAACGATTGCGCTGGCGGATCGCGAATGTTCCTTTCCCTTCATATTTTCCGACACGAAGATGTTGGATCGCACTGTAAAGATTTTTGATAATGAAATAACAGCTTTGAAGAAAAGCTACCACAAAGAAAAAACTTTCGAAGAAATGCAGATCAGAGAAAAGATTTGTGAAATTAGCGAGGTGTACAGCACATTGACGACCTTGTTGGACAGACACACGAATCCCTTTCATTATGTGCAAACCCTACCCACAGAATACCACGAATTGTATTACAAGGCCTTGGAAAGGGCGGTCAAAAGGGTGATGGGGGGGGGGGGGGTTGAAACCCGTCACGAATGAACTGGCACTTGAAACAAACAACCTTGGCACCAAATCCTTTCTCGACGCCACGAAAAGATTTCTGAGCAACATCGATTTGGACGCCCCCATTACGTGATCGGTTCGTCGAAGTTTTTCTTCATCTCTTTCTTCGGCTTGTCGAAGTAAAAGAAAGAAAAGGATACTTCACAAATTAATGTGATCAAGTAAGCTGAAGCCACTCAAAAGGCACTAAGGCCACAAGCTAGCGGGAATTACTCCTTAAGTCTACCAAAGCAAAGATTGAGCCATAGCATTAGCAGCCATGGACAGCTGTTTCGGCCTTGTTAGGCCTCATCAGCATGGCATAGCTAATGCTCAGGCTCAAGTACCCACATATCAATAAAACAAGCAATGAAAACGTAAGTTCTACTTTTTCAAAATTTACGTGGCCGTCTTGAGTGGCAAAGAATTTGTTATTGTGCAAAAAGGAAACGAATTGGTTGTAGGGTAAGTTCTTTTCTTATAGAAGATGGCGACGCAGTACCATCCGTTTCAGATTGCCTTGACAGATGGCCAGAAAGCAAGCCTGCGAAAGGCTGTTGCCTCGCTAACGGCCATGACTCTGCGGCTCAAACTCGAACAAATCGGGAGCGGCGATACAGCTTCTTTTGACCGCCACCCAAATCAATCACGCGAAGAAGCCGCCAGCAAGAAGCGCGGCGCGGACATCACGATTAGCAACACACAAATCGCCAAATTCGCACAGAGCGGCGGCAATCTTTTTTCGATGGTGTTCAGTCTGGCCCGGCCATTGCTTGTGCCTGCAGCCAAATCCGCCGCCAAAGCTTTGGCAACTGCCGGACTTAGTTTCGCCGCAGACAAAGCTTTGAAGAAAATTTTCGGGAAGGGTTATGGACCAGGGGAAGTGGAGCTTTACCGTTTAACACAAAGATTGTCGCCAGACCAGAAAAAGGCGATTAAAAGATACTTGGTTGGAAAGGGATGGTTCGTGGTGGAGGAAGCGCGCAGTATGGAGGTTTTCTGGGAATGCTGGCATCCATTGGTATTCCCCTCGCTATCGACCTTGTGAAAGGTATGTTGGGGAAAGGGATGCAAGTAGGTCCTTCCCGTTCGAGACGTTCATTGCCCCTTCCTCCACCACCGCCCTCTTCACAAAGTGGAAGAGGGAAAGCAAAAGGAATGCAGATCAATCCTCCTTGGTATCGCCCGCCTCCTGTTTGGGGAAGTTGGCGAAAAAAAAGACGACGATGAAATTCAAGGATGTGCCCCTATCCAACGTTGATTTGACTAATTGGTGCAAATATCTCGGAATCCCCATTGCAGGAATTTTCTCCCGAGACGAAGTCAAACCTCTGCACCATTCACCTTGCATTTTGAATTTGGATGATTTTGGAAGTTTGGGAACACACTGGGTCGCTTGCTGGCGTGGAGAAGACGTGGAGTATTTGGACTCTTTTGGGCAGCACCCTCCGTTGGAATGGGAACAAGAGATGTTGAAGGCGGGACACAAAACCTTCCTTCGCAATGAAGACCAGATCCAAGCAATCGACAGTGTGCGATGTGGGTACTATTGTTTGTTGTTTCTCAATGAGCGCAACAAGGGGAAAAGCTACCCAGATATTCTCCGGATGTTTTCCCCGGCTGAAGAGGAGAATGAGAAAGTTGTGAAAAATTATGAAAGGTGTCCGTCATCGTGGTTTCAAATGATAGCTGAGTTAATCTTTTGTCTCAAAATTGAGTCACAAAGATGTGGATCGCGACGTTTCGACTGCTATACTGCTGGTCTTCATCAGTAAAACAAGACGGAGTAGTCTAAAAGATTCCCTGCGAATGTGGTAAGGGTTATATTGGAGAGACGGGAAGATCTATGCATGAACGGATTAAGGAACACTATAGAGACATACGGCTTGCTCCACCCAATCCTCCGCCGTTTCAGAACATAGCAACGCGACCGGACATTATCCGCTCTGGGACGAAGTTAAATTTATTGACCGAAACCCACATTGGTACACCCGTAGGGTTAAAGAGGCTATTCACATAAGACTTCACCCTAACAACATCAACAGGGACAGTGGAATTGAAATTCCTGAAGAGTGGATGCTCACGATCAAACAACACAACAGCCGATCAGTACCAAAGCGGACCGCTGAGGGAACAATTTCTAGTCTGAACGACAAGGATCGAAATCCGCCAATCAAAAACAGCCTAAGCGAGGATCGAAACGCACCAATCACCACTAGCCACGGCGCTTCTTATACTCACACGCAGCCAGTCGACACCATCGCCTGATGAAGACCAGCAGTATAGCGGTCGAAACGTCGCGGTCCACATCTTTGTGACTCAATCGTGAGACAAAAGATTAACTTAACTATCTTGTGAAAAATTGTTTTGAGAATATATCGTGATGGTCGAGTGGTACTGTGTGCGAGACAAACGCAGAACCCTAAACGTACCCGGGTCTGAAAAGGTAGTCGTGGCCAAAAACGGCCGAAGAATGGGGAAAGCCAAGTGTGCTGTTTGTGGAATCACAAAAACTCGCTTCTTGCCGAAGTCGGGAAACTAACGGGGCCCTCTCTGGCACAGACATTGCTGGAACTGCGATGGATTTGTTTCTTCACCATGGGGTTCCGTTTCTCGCGAAAAAAGGGGTGGAAATGGGGCGATACTATGCGTCGGAAGCGATGAGGGATCCCAAGCTCCAACGAAAGGCGATCGATTGGGCTGTGGAGAAGGGTAAGCCCATGTTTCGAAAGGTTGGGAGCGAAGCCTTGAACCAACTTTCCACGAAAATTCGGCCCAACATCCGCTACAAAACTTACAGACCAGACCAGGATGGCGCGGGCTTCCTGTTCCTTTCCCCTTTGTTGATTTCAAAAAGTTGTGGGATGTTGTTTCCAACCCCAAGCTTTTCAAAGGACCTGAGGTTTCAGAAAAGGAGGGACGAGCAATGGTGGGTGAATACAAACGCCAATACGCGGACTACAAAAGACAAGGAGGTACCCGCAGCTACGGCTCGTGGATAAAATGGAAGGGTTATGGCAAGGAGGATTGGGCCCTCTACCCAGAATCCTTTGCCTCCCATTCATATTATCAACTTGACTGCCATGTGACCAGGCCATTTCGCTATGGATTTTGTCGATGTCGTGTCAACAACAGCGACTCCATTCTTAAAGAAAAAGCTAGTTTATCTGCATTGTGTGGATGTTCAAGCAACAGAAACAGTTCAGTTGGAAGATTTTCCCTGTTTAGAAGTGAAATTGGTCTTGGCTCATGTTAGTTTTCCGGATAAACTCGATGAACGACGAATGTGCGCCTTATTGAACCATCACATCGCGATATCTCGCATCAAAGATCGTCGGTCTCCTGTTCTTATCGAGGTCTTGAACAGTTGTGATATCAAGGTAAGCTACAAGTTTCGTCTTCGGTTTACCTTTTCATTCTATTGACTATTTAGGTATGTGAAAGCGAAGTTCGTATACCACGCGCGGCCGGCATGATTTTGACAAATCTTGCTTTCATGTTGGAGCTGGAGTCCTTTGGAGTCTTTTACTCCTTTGCTCCCCCTTGTGTCCTCACTAATTTCTATGGTCTTTATTGGTCCTTGGCTAGGAGAGCAAGTTTACTTAAATGATAAGTTACTTTGAAAATATATACTTTCCAGAACATGTCATTCCCAAAGCCATTGAATTAAAGAGCATCGTTGTATACACTCTCGTTCACAGGTCCTTGGTTCAGGAGAAGTGCTTTGTCTTCGGCTTACTTGGCTGTACAAATGCACAGTGTAAACCAAGTTCTAAACAATCCAAATACGCTAGCAATATATTCAGTGGTCATTCGCTGTTTATAAAAACGTTTCTACATAAATGAGAAATTAATTATTCATGAGTTTGATATCCTGTTGTAATGACCAGTTTTTTTCTTGCAGTCAAATAGCAGAACAGTAGCAGTGGTCGTCAAATATGAAGTGCTACAAAATTCATATGCTGTTAAGGTCAAGCCAACGGAGATTTATGACAATGAGGACCCACTTCCTATACTACCTTGGTTGGATATTCAAGTGTGCAACTGCAATTGCTCTCGCTACCCAAACATTGGAAATGTGATAGTGAATGCGACAAATACACAAAACCCTATACAGGTGATTCCAACAGATCTCCATTCAGATGATGAAGATACTGAAGAAGAAGAAGAAGAAGAAGAAGAAGAAGGCATCACTGGAAGTGATTCAGAAAATGAAGACTTTGAGCAAGACTTTGGTGGTGATGATGATGACAATGACGAGACCCCCGAAAGGTTCACAGAGTACTTTGTCTTGAAAGGAAGTAGCTATCATAAGGATTGCCAGGAAACATTGCGGAAATGTAAGCAGAAACAACTCAAAAAAGAAAACATTGAACTTCGAGTAAGCCGTGAGCCAACAAACATTAGAGACAAGAATGCAATACTTGTTGAGGCTCGCCTGGATGGCAAGTGGTTGTGAGTAGGGTATATTCAGAGGGAAAAAATAAGAAAAGTACATGATGCTATAAGAAAGGATCAAATTGTCAAAGTAGAATTTAAGTCTATTGGGTTTATGTTCATCCCAGATTTGAACGACTGGTTGTATCAACCTCGTGTGTTGATCACCAAATCTCACCACTGGCTCCCCACAGAAAACAACTACAAATACAATGACAATGTAGACTAAATTATCATTCAACAACATTGTTTTTTAAATATTCACTGCAAGTTAATTGTTGTAAGAGCCGTTCTCGCTACAAGGCATAAATAAGCATACTATGTTTTACATCAGTGGCCCACTGCAGAGTTGCTTAAGTTAGGCATTTCAATGAAACAGTGTATTGTATTTATTTTTGATGGCATGGGCTGAATAGCTTTTCCAAAACTTTCAGTGTTCATTTTACTAGTTATTCAAAGAATTAATACTGTTGAGTGATTGTTCTTATTTATACAGTGGAATCCCAATTTCTTGCACCTCCAGTAACTTGAACAAAAGTCATTTCCCATCAGGATTTGCTTCACTCAAACACTAATTTTACTCCTGATTTCTTGAACTCCCAATGTCGCAAACCAATTGTCGCTTCCCCTGGAGGTTTGAGAAATCAGGATTCCACTGTAGTATTGGCAATTTCATTGATATACTGTAATCATACACATAAATATAAACTACATCAAATAAATATATGCTAATTGAAGGGATGGGGGCATAACTGACCCAACTGACTTTTAGGACCTTTGTTTTGCATACGGTTTTTCTTGAAATTAAAAGGAAACAGAAACTGGCAAAAAAGAACAAAACTACGGGTAATTTGTTGAACCAAAAGCCACCTGCAAAAATTCAGCTGATTTGGACCAAAACAGGCCCTAACAGTCGTTTGGCTCAGTTATGCCCCTGCCCTTCAATTGCTCTTGTAATAACAAGTTGTTTATTGGTCATTTGTGAGTAGGAGAGGGCAAGGGAATTGTTTTTAACTCTCCAACCCCCCTTCCCCCCAGGGAAAGTAACATAGGGAAAAGGATTCTTTATTCAGTTCTCAAGCCCAGTTCTAACTAATGTTACATTCAAGTCATGACAAATGCAGTACATAAAGGTTATTGACCAAGCGTGAAGTCAAGATGGGAGGATATTGGCCAAGTTCTTTTTTTGCTTTTTTATGGACCAAGAGTAGCCAATCACAGCAAGAAATTGATTTATCTTGACTGCTGCAAGAGCCAGTCATCTAATAAATAAAATTATATCCCCTTGTTAATCCCCTGTACCACAGCCAGTGGAGGTGCTTTCAACTTCACTTTCTACATCAATAGTGAACAAAACTCCAGAGGGTGGAGGGACCCCAGCCATTGGTCGGTGATGCTCTTGTCGCACAGTCCTGGCATTTCTTTTCGTTTCCACTGGAGGTCTGATAGTATTGACAATTTCATTGATATACTGTAATTGATATACTGTATACTGGCTAAAAAAAACCTACTGGGCAATGTTCTTCTACTGAATCAAAGACCACCTGCAAAAACTTCAGCTGGGTAAGTTATTCCCCAAGCCCTTCAATTGTCCTTGTAATCACAGTTTGGTTATCCCCCCCCTCCCCCAAGGACAGTTACACAGGGAAAGAGATTCAGCACATGAAATTATATCCTTCTTTATTCTTCTTGAACTTCACTTTCTTCATCAATAGTGAACAAAAATCCAGAGGGAGGAGGGACCCCAGCCCTTGGTCGGTGATGCTGTTGTCGAACAGTCCTGGCATTTCTTGCAGAGAGGAACGCTCTGCTAGGAACAAAATGTGCAACACTTTCCCTTTGGTTTCTGATCAACCTGTGCAAGCGCAAGGGATTCCTTCTAGGGCAATCGTCTTGCAGTTCATCATCTGCATCATCACCAGTGCTGTTGCCTTGACCAGGGATCACATCAAAGCTGTCTAAAGATCCTTCTTGAAATCTGTTATTTTCTGTCCAGTAGAAAAAGGGCAACTCTTCACTGTTCAGTCTCTTTGAATTTTCCCTGCAAGATAATACCACAAAAAATGATCACCGCTGTCACCATGACTCCATTCATGCCAAAACTGCTATTACTAACAAGTACACTGTACTACCAAAAATTCCACTACTTTCCACCAACTTCAATCAACTTGCGCTAACCTTGTGTTCAAAATGTTCTTTCAGTTCTTTCTCAGACCATCTACGTACCATTTATGTTGTTGTTTGTGGGGGATAAAGATTACAAACGAGGGCCAAAATCAATCTTTAACTGATAAATGAAGAGTGTTTAAAGTCTTAACAAACCCAGTGGTAAATAGAAAACAAAATTCACATAATGCACTGACTTCCCATGATCTTCAAATAAGTTTAATGTTTCATTTTTCCCTGACCATGACAACCTTAGATACATGAATGTTGAAGTTAGATTTAGTCATTCAATGCATTATGTACCTCACAATCTTGGGCCAACCATTTTTGAATTCTTTGAGTGTAAACACTGTGCCAAATTTGCTATGTGTTACACCAAAGGTGAAGGTGACCAAAGGTTAGGTGACTAAAAGTGGAGAATAAAAATGGCAGCTCTTTAATTCAGCTACTCTCAGGGGCACCCAACGAGCAAAATCAACCAAAAGCTGTAGAAAGCAATTTTTAAGTGCCTTATGGTGTTTGAAGTCTGTTTTAAGTGATGTTTTCATAAGCTAGGAGAAGTTCATCTGTTCGGATTCCCTAGCTGAAATTTTAATTGCCCGAAAATGTTAAGGAACAAAATCTTCCTTTGAGAAAATGCAAGCTGAAATGAACTTTCCAAGAACTTTCTAGGGAACTATTTTCTTTCCGAAAACGCTAGCTGACGTTTTTGACTGCCAAAAACAGCAATAACGAACTTTCCAAAAACCTCAGGGGCTCTGATTTCCGAATCTCGAATCTTTTAGGCCACGTTTTAATCACGAAAATCCGAGTGCACTCTTTAATCGACGCCGAAAGCCCAAGGCGAATTACCTTCCACCGAACAGATATCTTCCGAAACTTGTCGTTGGGTGCCCCTGTACTCTGTTCTCAATGAAAATAAGCTTAGCTTTAAAGCCTATCACAAACCTTGTTTATCTCTCTTTGAGCATCAGCTGACTTGTAATCTAGTGATTTCCTCGAACGAGAGGTCCGTTCAGGCCTACTCTTCTTCTTTTCATTCCGTGTTTTGCCGCTAACAACATGACATCTTTTATTTTCCTTCGTTGGAGTCGATGTTGGAGTTGACATATTTCTGAACATCAAGAGAGAAAAACAACCCATTTTCCTTTAATAATTGGAGAGCACAAGGAGCAAACTAAGAATACAGTATTTCTGAATAACGATAGAGCTGTAAATTTCAATAAAATGAGAAAATAATCGAGGAGCGTGAAAAACGGGCATGCGGGATCTTCGGCTTTGGCAGCACGCGATTTCTGTTTCGCATCACATTTCACAGATCAATAACGACAAACAAAGGCATGTTTGGAGATTATATTAAAGGCCAATACTTGGCGACCTTTGGAGACCTTTCCATTCATTGATCTCAGTAATTATTCATCTTTGTATTTAAATAGCCTTAAGGGGGACAAAGCCCAAGAAATCGGTCAAAATAGAGTTTTTTGAGGCACTGTTTTTCGGTGTTATCCACGCGCCAAAATATTATCGAGACGACTTGTAAGACAGATTGATTTTTACAGTTTTCCATGAAACTTTTTCGGGAAAAGCAAGTGAAAGATAAATAATGATGTAATGAATATAAGAAACGTACCTTGACTGAATCTTCTAAGTACCAAGGAAGCGGAGAAAAAATGGCATGTTTTCGCTTGATAAATCGTCCTTCTCATCGAAATTAAAAAAAACGTGGCAATAACAAGGTCACCCGCTGTGCAAGGGTTTCTGGGTATAGGGTCCAATCCTCCTTGGGTTATGGGGCTGGTATTGGAAATTTGTTTGATCCTTGTTTTGTTTCGCAGGGTGTGTTGGTGCCAAAGTTTGCAACTGACAAAAGGTTTTTGAAAGCTTTCGGAGAGGCCATTCCCCAACACCATGGTTTCGCAGATGTTCTGAAGAAAACCCTGCGCAAATACTATGGAACGGGGATGGATGTCCACAGCTTGATTGGTAAGCTGCCCGCACCAAAAAAAGGATGGACACTTCCCAGACACAACTACACAGGTCCTTACAACCCCCTGCACCATCAGCTGAGCTTCGATCCCGAAACAGGCGAAACACTTGAAGTGTAACACTTGAAGTGTTTCAACAGCCAAGTGGCCCCACCGATGCAGTTGCAATGGAGCACGATGTGGATTACAGCAGTTGCAGTTTTCGTGCACAGAAGTATAGCGAGAACGAAAAAAAATGCAAGCATTTTGCTGACCGAAAAATGGTCAAATCGCCTGACGCGATTCCTTGGAACAAGAGACAATGGGGGCACTTGTTGGCCCGCAACGCGATTAATACGAAAGAGAAGCTCGGTCTAGGTTTCAATGATTTGATAATACCTTGATTCTTTTGCTGTTTCCACAGCATCTGCCAAAATTATTGCCTTGAGAAAAAGTTTTGGGTATTTTTGTGGAACATTTTCTAATTTTTTCCTCCTTCTCTTTTTCTGTTAATTCTGTTACATGATAAAGAAGATCTATCAAGTTCATTGATGCCTCGTTAAGAATTTTTTCTTCATTTCGTATCCGCCCTCTTTCAAGAAATAATTCCTCCTCGAAAAGAAAGCGAATTAGGCCCACAGGCGCTTTAGTGTCTTCAACCGCACAGCGCAGGCGTGGGTCGTAGCTGGTCGCCATTGTACCACCTCCACCCCTTTTCTCTAAAAGGCCGACCGGCGGTGAAGAAAGAATTGGTCTGGGTTTCAAAACCCAATTTTCTATTTTCTTTCCGAAAGTTCTTTTACAACTCTTCGGAACTCCTCTGCGACCTCTTCCTCAAGGGTTGTGGGCCATCCTTGTATTTTGATTGCGATGGGCACCACCCACCAACACATTGCGAGCAATAGTGTGGCAAACATGGTCATATATCTACCAGCCACTTTTCTTCAAAATCCCGGGCGTCATCTGGAAAACATAATTAGTGTAGCTTGTTTTTCTCCATACACGCCTCACAACATCCATTCCGCCGACAGAAAGAACATTTTCCACAAACTGTTACCCGAGTAAAACAGTTTTCAATTGGGCAAAAGGGGGCGTCCGCAGTATTGAAACAAATCTTTATGTACTTCACCAAAACCCACCTTTTTTTATCCTGAATTTGGGCTTTGATTGTTTTTTGAAGGATAATTTCCCTCAACTCTGGTGGGAGCTGGTTGACTATTGTCAGCAGATCCATCTGTAACGAGGGTGCTATTGTTTAAAGGGGGTTTGCGTTAGTGTTCACCAGCAGAAAAAAAAAAACAACGGAAAAATAAAATCAAGCAAAGGAGACAACAGTTCTTCGTGAACCCATCGCCAGCCCATTTTTTCTCTTTCTTTCAGTTGCTTTTTTTTGTGGTAGCGACGGATTTTTTCTTGAACCTCGGGTGGAAGTTGGTTGACTCTTTCTAAGAGGTCCATTATCCTTGGGGCACATTTGTTCAATGGACTGTGTCATAAAACCCTTCATCCCTGAGCCATTTATCCAGAAACTCCTTTTCCTCTTT
>JAEMWC010000028.1:1050000-1077500 GCA_016490735.1 Pachyseris speciosa
GCTAAAAACCTATGTCCTAGGATAAAACACCGGGAACAGATGGTCTTCCCTGTGAATTTTATAAGGTTTTCTGGGGTGATTTGGCTGATATTCTTATAAACGCTCTTAATTATTCATATGAAACAGGAAAGCTTTCTGTATCCCAAAGACGAGGTATCGTGAAACTTATACCGAAAAAAGACGCCGAGCTTAATTAATTAAAAAACTGGCGACCAGTAACGCTGTTAAATTGTGATTACAAGATTGCGACTAAAGCCATAGCAAGCCGTATTAAAACTGTGCTTCCTAAACTTATATCAGGAGATCAGACAGGCTTTATAAAGGGCAGATTTATTGGGGAAAATATTCGTTTGATCGATAGTATTATAAAATATACTAAAGCGAAAAACATTTCGGGATTTCTTCTTTTTCTGGATTTTCAAAAGGCCTTCGACGCATTAGAATGGTCTTTTATTCATAAGACTTTTAAGCTTTTTGGCTCCTGACCACAATTATCAAAATGGATTAATGTTTTCTACGTCGACATAGAAAGCTGTATCTTAAATAATGGATGGGCGAGTAATTTCTTTAAACTTCATAGAGGAGTTCGGCAGGGTTGCCTACTTTCGCCTTATTTATTTGTTCTATCAGTGGAATAATGGCAGAGGCTTTTCGGAAAAGTAAGAAAATCAGAGGAATATACTATATAACTATGAAATTAAACTCAGTCAATACGCAGACGACACCACACTTATATTAGACGGGTCGGAACAGTCCCTTGAAGAAGCTCTAAAGACTCAATTGCAGCAAGTCGGAAGCATTGTGGATTGGCTCCAGAGCAAAATGCGATCTTAAACTTTGTCCGGAAAAAAGTGAAAGCATTTGGAGTGTGGTTTGCAACAGACCCTAATGAAACAGTATCCCAAAACTACAAAAACAGATTGGAAAAAGTAAAGAGGATATTTGGCTGCTGGAAATTTCGGAGACTCAGTCTATTGGGAAGAATTATGGTTTTAAAAAGTCTTGTCATATCACAATTAGTATATATTCTTGCCCCTCTCCAAACGGATGGCGAAAAAGGCGATAAAATAAAGAGAAATGTAATGATAAACAACGATGCTGAAGGAGGACTTAAGGTGACTGAAAAAGCTTCATTTACCAAATTCCTCAAGACTTGTTAGGTTAAAAAATACCTCAGTATTGAAAATAGCAGCAGCTGGAAAATAATCTTTGATTTGGAACTTCAACCCTATGGAGGCAAAGTAGTATTACTAGGAAACTGAGGGCCCCCCAGGGGGGGTCTGTGTTCCCGTGTTCCCTTCAAAATTTTAACTCTGTTCCCTTGTTCCCGTCCAAAATTACACCTTGTTCCCTTGTTACCCTTTCAAGATTAAATTTTATCTCTTATTCTTTGCATATACGTCCTAATTAACCAATCTGAACAAAACAAAATAACTGATTGAAGGTCTACAGTGTTGCTGATAAATTTTGATCATTATTTCTAGAGCTAGAAACGGTCAGAGACGAGTAGACACGAAAGATGACAACAAAAACTTGCCAAAGAAATCAGAAAACAGCAGAAAATCTTCTTTTACCCCCACGTTTATGTAAAAAACGTAGGGCCTTGTACTTTTTTGTGTTTGTTCCCCTGTTCCCTAACCTATTTGATGTTCCCTTGTTCCCTACGATTTTTTTGCTTTGTTCCCGTGTTCCCATTGCCAAATTTCCCGTGTTCCCTTGTTTCCCCAAAACCCCTGGGGGACCCTCCTTATTATTAATAATAATAATGATAATAGTAATAATAATAATAATAATAATAATAATAATAATAATAATAATAATAATAATAATGATAACGATTCATTAGTAGTACTTCCACGAAGTGGCTCTTCGCCTTCTAATTACAAATCTCAAATCAAATCAAATTAAATCAAATGTTGGTTTTTGAGGAGAGGGGAAAACCGGAGTACCCGGAGAAAAACTTCTCGGAGCAGAGTAGAGAACCAACAAACTCAGCCCACATATGACACCGGGTCCGGGAATCGAATACGGGACACATTGGTGGAAGGCGAGTGCTCTCACCACTGCGCCAACCCTAAGAAATCAGACCCTTTTGTTAAAGAAATCCTTGAAATCTGGTCTGACACCTCCTTCGAGGACAAATTGACATCAGACAAACACTTGACAATAAACCTGTCTTTTACAAGGACTGGTTTTTTAAGGGTATAACAAAAGTCGAAGCTATAATGGATGAATCTTCTAAATTTCTGTCACTGAATGCCTTTCAAAACAAATACGGCCTGCAGGTTCCCCCACTAACAAAAAAGTCAAGACAAAGTCAAGAAAAATGGCCCAAAGAAATAAACATTGGTCCAGACGAAAATATTACCTGGAAAGCAGCCTATGAAATGGCCTTCAAATGTACAAAGAACTCCAAGCTTATAGTTTCTAATTTCAAATTTTTACATCGACGATTAGCAACTAACACGTTCCTCAAAAAATTGGGACATGTGCATGATGAAGTATGTTTCTTTTGTCAGAGCGAGAGAGAAATCCTTTACCAATTATTCTGGGAATGTGAAAAAACAAAGCTATTTTGGAGAAATATTTTTTCTTGGCTGCAGTCTTGCAAAATTGTTTCTGTAGGGGATAATCTGCAAGTTGATGTTGCTTTGGGTCTAAGGCCAGATAACTCGAACCACAAATCTCAGATTAATTAAATATTTCATATGGTTGTGTAGGTTTAATCAATGTACCCCATGCCTGGATGCATTCTTACGATTTGCGAATTTTAATTACCTAATAGAGAAGAAAGATCACAATCCGCCCATAAATGGGAGCCGTTTTTACCCTTATTGAATAACTGAATGGTTTGTAAGCCGTACGTCTCCAGGAAAAGATCTGTACACATCTGTAGAAAAATTTCTTGGCTCCCCAATCCAAAAGCACCTCTACAACACATATACAAACAATGTTATAATTTTTTTTCCTTTCTTTTCTTTGTTTTCTAACTTTCTCTTTCTCTTTTTTTTTGTTTTGTTTTTATTAATGTAAGTTTTATAGTACATGTAATACTTCATAAGTAGTGCAAAGTATTGTCAGGGGTAACTATTTGCACAATGTAATTAATGTATCGTTTTCTCGTTGTTGTTGTTAATAAACAGTGTTTTTATCCATTGTTTGTTTATTATTTCCTTTTATTTCATTTTTTTATTTTCGACTTTTTCAGGTACGCACGTACGTACGTAAGGGCGAATGGACGAATGGGACGAATGGGAAATGGAGAATGGACGAATGGGAATGGACGAATGGGAATGGGGAACGGGGAATCTCTAAAACGAGGAACCTCTGAAATGGGGAATCTCTAAAATGAGGAATCTCTAAAACGGGGAATCTCTAAAACAGGGAATCTCAAAAACAGGGAATCTCTAAAACAGGGAATCTCTAAAACAGGGCATCACTAAAACTGGTAAACTATGTCCAACATGAAAGATGTAATTGTTGATGATACGTGTAGTTTTTAGAGATTCTCCATTTTAGCAGGAACCTATTACTCCTGGTTTTAGAGATTCGCTGTTTTAGAGATTCCCTATTTCAGAGATTCTCCGTTTTAGAGATTCCCCGTTTTAGAGATTCCTCATTTTAGGGATTCCCCTTTTTAGAGGTTCCTATTTTAGAGATTCCCCGTTCCCCACTCCCACTCCCCATCCCCATCCTCATTCGTCAGTTCCTCGTTTCATCTTTTAGAGATAGCCCGTACGTTAGTACAGGTAGCTACGCCCCTGAATATTACCAATAACTTGAATTTTCTTAACACAAAAGGAAACAAAACAGTGATTTCAAGTTTAATGTACGCCTTTCTAATCTTCCACAGGCCGGTTAGAAATATTTTTGAGGCGGGCCGCTTATAGTTGCACGAGGTTGCGTGAAACAAAGTTCATGAATGCAAATAGCAACACCTGCGTGTTTCTTAACGGCCTGGCGGTGGCTTACAGAAAAGAACAGCGAAGTTCGTACGTTATTTGACTCTCAACAACTATTTCACTTGATGTGTTTACTAAGATTTCTTCAAATCTTTTACATCTGGCGATTTCTTGAAAAGTTGTGGCTCACTAAAAACCAATCGAGAGGAATTTTGAATAAATTAGCTCACGTCGCCAAATAATTATTTGTTTACAAGTTACTTTTATCCAACCTCAAAGGGTTGGTTTTGAGTATTATAAAGAAAATCATTTTATCTATGAACATTTGGAATTATATTTGATTATATTTATAGCTTTGGGGGTGGTGGAGGGGGGGGGATGTGTTACTCTCAGAATAATTGGGCGGGGTGTACGGCCCGCTTCCTGAAACCCTCACTCTATTTCAGACCAAAATCTGCGATTTTCCCTACCCTATTTCAGACCTGACCAAAAATCCGATACCCTATTTCAGACTTATTTCACGTACACGGTTGGCGTACACATAATTTGAGAAGGGCTTTTGTTGATGGTCTTATCGCCGAATAATGAAGAAGTAGCTTATTCTAAAAAACATACCAAACTCAAGACTAGAGTGCACAAACCGTACCCTATTTCAGACCAAAATGGTCAAAATCGATACCCTATTTCAGACGAAAACAGCTGCACATACCTATATAGCCCATATAAGAGAGTAACCCTCTCCCCGGGGGGCTGGGGGGTTATCGTGTCTTTAGTCATAAATAATAAGGGTGACTATTGAGGACATTTTAACTATTGCAGTTGTATTGCAATAGGTCACATGGATACTGGGATAGTATAGCGATAGTGGAGGTAGTATTGGGATAGTTTTCAGGAATGTCTGTATTTACTTAGGCCCCGTCCACACGTATCCGGAGATTTTTGTATCCGCAAATTTTTTTATGCGGATACAAAAATATCTGCGTCAACACGTAGCGTATACGAATCGTATACGACCGTCAACACGTATCCGATTCGTATCCGGACATCTCAAAGGATTAGTCAACAGAGCATGCGCATTACAAAGAATCTCGCGCGGAAAAAGACTGGTTCTGATACTGTGACGTCAGCGTATACAAAAATATACGGATACGAGCGTCCACACGTATCCGGATACACAGCGCATACAGAAATTTCCACTCTGGAGAGCGTATACAGAAATCTCCAGATACACCTTGCGTATACGGCGGACACGTGTGGACGCTAGGTGTATCCGCATAAAAAAAGTTTTGGATACAAAAATCTCCGGATACGTGTGGACGGGGCCATAATTAATTTTTAAAAAATTTTTTTAAACAAAAACTAGTGAGCAGCACACAGCAACAGATCTTGTCAACTTTGTTTATTATCCGACCGGTTTCGTCTGATCACACAGACTTCATCAGGGATCTAACAAGATTAGAAATTGAACTACGTTTATACTAAACGTTTACAGTATAAAGCACGTTCAAAGTAGGGTGTGAACAGCAAAAAACACCCACAAACAAATACGCACAGGATACAACGTAAATCCTGCGTTACAAAATGTGCAATAGTTAATTTGGGGGGAGGGGTCACTATTTAATTTTTACATAATTTGTCGACCAGATGTGGTAAAATATCGCTTAGACCACAACAATGTTTGCTCGTCTACCTTAAACGAGTCATCCGAGCGAAGACACGAGGATGACGAGGCGGCAGCCTTAATAGAGCCGAAGCACGAGAGTGTTATGTATAGAGCATAAATTTCGAGTGCTCTGGAGAAATGTAATGATAAGGTAGGGAGCAAAGGCCGTCTATCATGTGAAGACAAGAACCAATGCAACAGTGAGTTTTTATCTTATTTACTGCCAAAGAGATGAAAATTATAAACGAGACTGTACTCTCGTAGAGAACACACGTTGCTCAACGAAAAGAGCGCGTCAATATTCGTGAACCAATTTTTGATCACGAATTATTAAACCTTTAAATTTAAAAAAGTTAGAATTGAAAGAAATTATATTATCGTTATGTTGATTCAGGTCAATACTGTCTATAAATGCGAAGTTGAAATTTATGTAGTTTTTTTTTATACATGAACTGTTTAACCCTTTCACTCCCAAGGGGTCTCCCTTTGACGAGTAACTCTGGTGTTAGACAGTTAAATCTATAAAGACCTATAAAGTCACTCTTGGGAGTGAAAGGGTTAAGGGCGATAGTTTCTAACCTTTGACGGGTAAAATAATCTGGCATTAGACAGAGTTAAAATCTGTAAAGTTAGTCTTGGGAGCGAAAGGGTTAAATGATTTATGAATTTAAACTATGTATCTGTACAGCTCCCGAAATGATCACGACCCCGAAACGATCCCCAACCCTGAAATGATCCCCAAATCGACCCCGAAATGATTTTAATTTTTCTTCTTGTCGACCCCGAAATGATCCCAAGAAATTTACGAAAATGGTAATTAAAACATGGGACTGTGGAGTGCTCAATAATAAGGGAAACAAAAGCCATTGTGGCGTATGTAGTAAGTTAGCTTACGGCGCCGATATTAGCAACCAAAAAAAGGACAAAGTAAAACTGAAAATAGGAAAATACTTTACTTCGTAATAAGAATAATCTGAAGTGACATTTTTAACTTAAGCTAACTAGTTTATTATAAAAGATAGACTGCAATGCATAACTATCTAAGGCCCCTTTTATATGGAGAAACGCTGTCCCGGGTAAGAGGGTCACCCTCTCAGCCGAGTCAACTTTAGAGAGCATTTATATCAGAAAAAAATTGACCCCTTTGCCCGAGCCAACAGCTGGCCGTCCAATGAGAACAGCGCTCACGCATGCTCTGATTGTCTCGCCTTGACCGGGTTGACCCGGCTGGGCGAGCCAAAGTGTTTATATCAGTGGAGAAAAGTTGGCCCGGCTAGGAGGGTGAAATGATCGTCATGAAGCAAATGGCACTCAAGTGATGACGTAAATTTAAGGGAAATGTCTTGCTAACATCAATTTTACTACAATTGCTAGTAATCTCGTTGTCGATAAGAGTCTAGACAACGCTGCTAGCGTCAGCGTGTAACGCAATACCTTTTTCATTTTCTTTGACGCTGATATTGTGGTAGAAAAAAACAAATCGAACGTGGGTTAGCGTTGTCTGTACTAATATCGACAACGATATTCGTCATCACACTGATCAAAATGTCGTGGACTCACTAGGCGCAGCCGAGTGAGTTCGCACTGAACAAATTTTGACCACTGTGATGATGAATATCGTTGTCCATAAGACTGAAAAGAGTGCAGACAACGCTAAACCACATTCGATTTTGTTAATTAAAGGAAATCATTAAAAATATATATGGGCAACAGTGTTATGAATGAACATTGCAGATTATGGCCAGATCCGAAAATCGGAGAAGAAGAATCGGCTTGACTTTATTTCTACCAAAGTACAAAGATTAAGCACTTTATGATAGATCGAAACAAATTCCTATCCTTTTCTGAATTTAAGGAACGTTTTGATATCTAACCAAATTTCCATGTTTTTTATGGTCTCATATCTGTAGTATCGTACTGTTAGGACTGGGACTGACACGTCCGAACGACACGTGGGCAGCAGGCTCGGTCATCTTTAGCGATGATTGTAACATGTTTTTAGATCATTAAATTGGCGACGAGGATCAAAAATACTGATGCCGAGCGAGACCAAAGTCAGTCAGCCAGGGAATTCGAAGTCAGGAGTCCTTTCGAGTGTGAGGGCAAGTGTGGGCACGTTGAATTTAAGCAGAGAGCCCGGCAACGAGAGCAGACATGGAAACTGTGGAAAGACCGTTTCGAAAGAGCTGTACGAAGGATGGCCGTCAGCAACGAGGATAAACTGGATCTGTTATTACTAGTTTGAGGCGAGGAGCTCCAAACGACAGTGGAAACGTTACCCGAACGGTCTACAAACTACCAGTCGCACATGGACAAGCTGGATTTACGCTTCAAAGCCCAAAGAAACAACACACTGGAGCTTTGCAAATTTGTAAACTTTGCGTGGATACCAGGCGTGTATTTTTCAGATTTCGAGACGGCCTGAAGGCAGCAGGGCCTGCACTGTGACTTTCCTATAACACTCGACCAAGCAATCATCATGATGGCAGTGGTAAAAACACCGAACCAGGAGCTACGAAACGAGATCATAAGAAAAAAATGGTGACGTAAAATCATTAAAATCATAGAAAAGGTGAAAGCTTTTGAAGCATCAAAGAAGGCAATGGTGAAACCAGGGGGAAACAGAATAATGAAGACCCAGAGGTGAAACGCATCAACAAGCCCGGATGCTATAGCAGCCACGGAGCCACGTACTTGCGCCGCATGTGGCGACGAAGCTCACAACACGGGAACTGCCTGTCCTGCAAAAGGGAGAAGATGCCTCAAGTGCGGGGGGCTTAACCACTATGCTAGAGTCTATGACACTATAACAGGACAAGAGTAGACAGGTACGAGCCGTTGGGTCGGAGCGCAGGGAGGACCAGCGTGAGGGGCCTTCTGAAGAGGGGTTGTTAGAGGAAGTCTACACGTATCGAGTAAACTCCGAGAGTTCAGAAGCTCTCGGGTGGACATTGAAATTAACGGCACTCCCGTTAACCTTCATCTGGACACTCAAGCGGACGTCACGGTCATCACTGAGAAGCACCACAAAGCAATTCAAGGAAGTTGCAGGCTCGAAAGTACCAGGGTGGTTATCCGACGCTAGTCCGGCGAAGATAAAGGTCCACCACTACCTTTGTTAGGAAAATTCGAGGCTCACTCAGCAGAGGTGGCAAGCAACGGGAGGAAAAAGTTTATGTGGTGAAAGGACAAGGCGACGTAGCATTGCTCAGCCACCAAGCAGCGGAAGATATGGGCCTTGTGGAGTACAACATCGAGGCGACGACCTTGGGGCCACCGCTCCATATGAGTGAAAGCCGTCAGAACGTGGTAGACATCGTACAGGAGTACAAGGACGTATTCATAGGCATTGGTAAGCTAAAAGGCTGCATGTAGACCCAAACTCGAGAGGCATGGTGCAGAAACAAAGAAGAATTTCAATACCTCTGAAAGACCAATTTGAAGAGCTTTCAACGAAATGGTTAGACGCGGGAGAGGAACCTACCGAGTGGTGCCGCAATGTCGTACTTATGCCAAAGAAGGACGGAGAAAGCATCAGGGCCAGCTTGGACATGACCGATGTTAACCAGCACATAAGAACTGGGCATACCATCCCCACTTTGAGAGAATTGGAGACAAGACTCAATGGGGCGAAATACTTCTCGCATTTAGACATGAATGATGGCATCATGCAGCTGGAACTGGCAGAGGAAAGCAGAAAGCTCACCACCTTCTACACCCCCAAAGGGCTAAAGCGCTTCAAGAGGCTTCACTTTGGGTCAACAGCGCAGCAGAGATCTTTAACGAGGAAGTGCGCAAAGTAGTGGCACAAGAGCCGAGCGCCATCAGCATCTACGACGATATCCTGGTCTTCGGAGCAACAAAGGAAGAACATGATAGATCATTAAAGCACGTGCTCCAACTGTGGCGGGAAAAAGGCCTTACACTTAGCCTTAAGAAGAGCCGGTTCAACATGAAAGTAGTGACGTTCTTTGGCAAGGTGTTCACAAGTGACGGCATATCCCCAGATCTTGAAAAGGTAGCAGCTCTGAAGGCAGCTGGACCCCCACAGTCCGTGGCTGAAGTACGCTATTTCATCTTCTTTGCGGGCGTAAATGCCGTCTCCATGCAAGGATTCGCCCAGGTGACGCCTCCATTAAGAGAACTCCTCAAGAAGGATGTCGAGTTCCGGTTGACACCGCAACGAGAGTTCAGAAGCTCTCGGGTGGACATTGAAATTAACGGCACTCCCGTTAACCTTCATCTGGACACTCAAGCGGACGTCACGCAGTTGCATTTGAGGAAGTGAAATCCCTGCTGTCAGCTGACACAGTGATGGCGTACTTCAACCCACAACGGAAAACTAGACTGAAGACAGATGCAGGACCGGAACGAATAGCAGTCACGATGAAACATTATGACCCTGCGACAAAGTTGACAACGACCATAAACCTCTTGTACCGTTGCTGACCGGCGATAGAGAGACAACACCGTTGCGGGTGGAAAGAATGAGAGTTCGTCTACAATGTTTTAACTACCGCATTAACTATGCACCCGGAAGAGCGCTGGAGTTGAGACCAATGAATCAGACTACCATTCACGGCACCCAGAGCCACCCAGGGACCCAAGCGTTCAAGGCAGACAAGGCACGTCCGAGTTCGAGGTGCGAGAGATTGAGGGGGTGTTCGAAAAGGACGTTTTGGCTGTCATGAAACTAGCAGTGCCGGAAGCGATCACGTGGGAGACACTCCAGGACGAGACGCAATCAGACCCAGAGATGGAAGGTTTAAAAGAGGCGATTGCAAGAGGCTATTTTACTTCGGAGAAAAAGAAGATCCTGTGGCCACAGTACGACCCGGTATTCACAGAGCTTGCCGTGATTGGGGGGATAGTGGTGCATGCCGCCAGGATAGTAGTAGCCAGATCCCTGAGGGATAAAGTCGTGAGTTTGGCCCACGAAGGCCACCAAGGCGTCACTAAGACGGAGGAGAATCTGAGAACAAGGATGTGGTTCCCTGGCTTGGACAGAATGGTCGAGGCCCACATTCAACATTGTCATCCGTGCCAGGTAGTGACAGCGACGCAAGAGCGGGAACCATTACGGATGACGCGCGTGCCAACTGAACCCTAGAAGGAAGTGGCCATGGACTTTTGGAGTCCCATACACACCGGAGAATATCTACTTGTCGTGGTGTGCAAGCAGTCCAGGTGGGCGGAAGTCGACTTTGTAACCTCTACCACTAGCCGGGCGGTGGTACCGAAGTTCGACAGAATGTTCGCTTCGCTGGGGATACCTGTGTCAGCAAGTAGCGATAACGGCCCACCGTTTAATGGGCAAGAGTTTAGCGATTTCAGCAGATACCTTGGCTTCCAGCATGACCTTAAGACGCTGCTTAACCCTCAAGCCAACGGGGAGGCGAAGCAGTTCATGAGGGTCCTGAAGAGGTTGTACCAGATTACCAGGCTGACAGAGGCCAACTTTAAACAAGAAGTGTACCGGTTCCTGAGGGCGTATCGAGCAACCCCGCATTGCACCAGCAGCACCAGCCGACCCCATGTATCCTGGCAGAAAGTTCCGCATCCGACTGCCAGTAGGTGCAATACCACGTGAAATCAACTTCGAGTAGCTATACAGCGAGAGTATCACCCGCCCCAGCCAACTTACAGGCCTTCGGATTTTCTACAATACCTTGTTCATTTAGTGGACAATGCTTTAGATCAACAACCTGGATTGAGCATCGTTTTCAGCGCTGATACTAACCAACTGGATGTAAATGAACTTTGTCAATTGACAGGATGGAATTCCCTGGTGGACTTTCCAACTAGGGGTGTTTGCGTATTTGAATAATGTCCTTACAAATCGACGGGACTTGTTTGGGAAATGTGTTCCTTTTTCTATATCAATAAAAACGGATCACACGGCGGTCATTTTACCAGCGGGATCTAAACTCAAACCTGTTCGCAAAAAAATTCGCATCCGGGATTGCAGGAAACACCGAAAAGAAGGCGTTATACTTGGAACTTGTGGAAGAGACCTGGGATAGTGTCTTGGGAACAAACGATGTGGATGAGGCTGTGAATAACTTGGAAACTCTTATTCACAGACACATGGACAAGTGCATGCCATTCAGAACAATTTGCATTTCATCGGGTGATCCGGCGTGGGTGACACCCCTTCTCAAGTCGTTGATGAGGTCTAAATCGAGGATTGGTCAAAACAGGGGGGATCGGCTTCGTGAGATTAACAGGAGAATAAGTGAAGTTATTAGTGAGAACAGAAGAAATCTCCTTCAAGCACCTGTAGGAGCTAGGGAGTGGTGGAAACACGTGGATAGCCTGTCACAGCGCCGGTGTTCCTCCGCTAAGGTTACATTGGACGTGCAATCTCTGGCTGAGCTGAATGATTATTTTGCTGAATTGTGTTACAACAGTGAGTATAAACAGCCTACACCTGCCCAGGTTGCGAGTGGAGTCCAGGTTCCTGAGATTTCAGAAAGACAGGTATGGTACTGTTTGCAGCACCTTAAGAAAACCACCACAGGACCGGACCTCATACCGTTTTGGCTGTGGAGAGACCACGCGGAAATTTTTACACCTTTAATTTGCAAGATCTGGAACTTGTCCCTGACGTTTAGTGCCTGGCTCTCATCTTGGAAAAGAGCTCACGTGACCCCCTCCCTAAGGTTGACGTTCCCAAGGGAAAGACAGACTACAGAGGAATCAACGTCACCCCTGTAATTGCACGCGCATTTGAGAAGTCCGTGTATAACATTCACGCGAGAGGCACTGTTGAGCAACATCTGAGCTCAACTCAGTTCGCGTATAGGACAGGCGGGAGCTGTATTGACGCGCTCCTCAGTATGCAGCACACCGTCCATTGTTATCTAGATAACCCTAAGTGTAAAGCCGTGCGTTTGTTTGCCATGGATTTCAGTAAAGCGTTCGACAGTGTTAATCATGAACTTTTGTCTTATAAGCTTGAGGATGTACCGCTAAATCCATTCATAATCAATTGGTATTTAAGCTTTCTTGAGAATCGTCAACAGTGCATTATTTACAATAGTTTTCAAGGACAATGGAAATGTGTGAACAGGGGCACTACACAGGGCGGTGTGAGTGGTCCGTACTTATTTAGTATTTTTATTAATGATCTGCAAATCAACATAGATAATCACTCAGCTCTGTTTAAATACGCGGATGACTCTTCTCTCATTGTTCCCGTTTGGAGTAATGGCC
Source organism: Pachyseris speciosa (assembly GCA_016490735.1). Classification (NCBI taxonomy): domain Eukaryota; kingdom Metazoa; phylum Cnidaria; class Anthozoa; order Scleractinia; family Pachyseridae; genus Pachyseris; species Pachyseris speciosa. The sequence goes on from JAEMWC010000028.1 coordinate 1,062,781, forward strand.
ACTGTCGTACGGATTTGGTGGATCAGTTTTTAAATTGGTCTAAAGAAAATAGTATGACTTGTAATCCGTCGAAATGTAAAGAAATTATTTTTCGCAAAAAAGTTTTTATTCAGGATATTGTGCCAGTTAATGACATTCCGCAATGCACGGAGCTGCCCATTTTAGGTGTTACGTTTCAGGAGAATTGTAAATATAGCGAACACGTACGTGCTAAGTTGATTAAGGCAAATAAGTGTCTGTTTGTATTAAGATCTTTACGCAGGGAAGGGTTCAGTCAAGATGAAGTAGATCACCTATTTAGCGCATTAGTTTTACCGAATTTCACTTATGCTCTGCCTGTTTATGGTGCTGTAGACTCAGATCTCACGCTCATACAAAACTTTCTGGATAGATGCTTTAAATGGAAATACACATCTAAGAGAATGGACATTCTAGAACTCTTAGAAAAGGCTGATAAGAAGCTTTTCAAGGTACGATCAGTGGATCCCGATTGCCCCCTTAGTAACATCATTCCGAAGGAGAAAGAAACAAAATATCAACTCAGAAACAAAAGTGCTCATCGCCCGGATATAAAGACTGAAAGATTTAAAAATGTTTTTGTAAATAGGCTTATTTTTAGATATAATCTTTGATCTTTCTACTATTTGTATACAGTATGTCTTAGGTATTTTTAGACTCCCAACTGCTGATTTGACTTAAGATATGTCTTTTTATCTTAAGAGGAATAAAGATTGATTGATTGATTGATTGATTTAGAAAGAAAGCAGCAGATCAGAGCGTATGCCGATTCCAACAAATACGTGAAAACGTCGGATATCCAAGTAGGGGATTCCGTGCTGGTCCGAAAGGAGTCGGTGAACAAGGGGTCACCACCCTATTAGAGGGAGCCTCTACAGGTGCAGCACAGAGAGGGCCCGCAGATTGTGAGGAGCGAGGACGGAAGTATCATAACCACTTCAAGAAGCTGCTAGAAACATCCCTTTCGCTGTACCAAAATAGCCAAATTAATTCTTTTCCAGTTTAAACTGCTTCATAGACGATTGTTAACAAAGGATTTCTTGAAGAAGTAGGTTTCAGACAAGATAATCTTTGTAGTCTCTGTAAGGAAGAAAAGGAATCCCTTATTCATTTATTCTGGTCCTGTAGGGTGACAACATTTTTCTGGCAGAATTTTCAAGTTTGGCTGGATAAAAATCAAACGTCATTAAAACCCAACAGCTCGATGTCTTCGGCTTTAGTCCTTGGCCTAAAACACACAGCAGTATTTTTATTGTCTTGTCGCCAGATATTACATTTGGATTTGTAAAATACGAGAAGAAATTCCCAAGATTGAAGGGTTCCCAATGTTCTTAACTTCTCCCAATGGCTCCGGAAAACCCCTGAAACCTCCCTAAATGGAATTATAATGTATTAAAGACAAGTCACGTGGGACTCTTTTATTGACCAGACTTACAATACTAGTCTGACGGGCTTATTTGCTAAGTTAAATATCTTTATTTGTGTAAAACATGTATTTTCATTCTTCGTCTGTATGATTCAAATAGGGTAACTTTAAACAATTGAATTGAAAAAGTTGTAACTGAAGATATTGTAAAATGTTGTACTTATGTTTAAATAGTGAAAATATTGTAATTGAGAAAGAATAGAAAAATTGCAACTACAAAGGCGTACGGGCCAGGGGGGGAGGGCTGCAGCCCCCCAAAGTTTTGGGAACGTCAGATTTTTTGGGCAGCAAGAGAAATTTGGTCAAAGCTAGTTTTTACAGAAGCTTCCATGTTGTTTTCTTTGGACAAAGATCCAAAACCCTACGCTGAAAGCGGAGCCTTGTCGGCCGCCATTTGTGACTTGTAGTTTATCTTCGGACTGTGTGATTGTGTAATCCTGAGCAACACTAATAGTCTGTGCCGATATATTGAGGGGAGGACAGTCGACGTCATCTCCGCTCGTAGAAATGCCGACACTATGACCATTCACACCCTACGCCAGTGTCGGAGTGAACAAAAGTTTCAACAGCGTATGGTAGATAGCATCAGCAATGAGTCTGAAAATGAAAAAGTGACTGGCCAATTCTCAGTTTGAATGACGAGAAGCCAGGGCACCCAGGCAAACGCCATCGTTCCGCCCTTAAGCCCTTTTAGGTGAAGACGCGCAAAGACAAACGCAGCTGAACCCGAATCGCACCACCATATTAACACTTACTATGTGTCCATCGACAAGGTGCTGTCCGAGCTTGAGTTCAGGTTTAGCGGAAATGACCGGAAAATACTCTGTGCTTTGGAAGAGGGTCTCAATGGGGTATAGCCCTAGTCAGTAAACAGCTAAAAAAATGCCAATTAGTCAGTAAACTGTTAGAAAAAAGAAACTTAGTCAGTAAACAGAAAAAAATTAGGTTAGTCAGTTAATTTGTGTGATTTTAAGACTTTTATGAGCTGTAGATGATCTCCTTTTGCAAAGTAAGTCATTATTGAAATAAAACCAGTTTTTGGATTATTCAAAATGATGCAGTTTTGTTCACTGCAGTGCACAATTGGTATTCTTCTGAGCTCTTGTGAAACTCCCATAAGCAATTTTCAATACCTTGATTTATGACCAGGCGTTTAGAGCCAAACAAGCATTCTGAACAGAAAGGCCCGTTTAAGTGGCGTCAACATTCGCTTCAACATGCGTTCAAAACTCTGTTGAACTAAATGTTGACAGCGTCCCTAGAAAAGAAAGGAAGTACCTGAACACTGGAGTCAAGGTATCATCATCAGGATCAGACACTTTGCTTTGGCAGTCCTTCTCTCCCTCTACGTGTATAAAAGGGTACTAGCAAACTTAATGCTGGGGTAATCCTACAATGGACTTGCATCCCATCCAAAGGGGAGTAGAAATACTCCTAGTCACTTCATGCAACGATTCATGCTACTACAGTATTACGTTGCTGTCCTACATGTCGTCAAGGCGTAATAGGCATGAGCGTGAGTGAGTGTACATGTTCTTGCTTTACAAGTCAAGTCTGACAACTGCCCTAATGTACCTTCCATTTCGAGTTGTCAGGGTACGGGGCACAAGGTCTCCAGCATCCCCTTCGTCTTCAAACTCGTCACCAGATAATGAAAAATCGGAATCGGAATCATACTCTTCTTAGTCTTCCAGAATTTCCTCTTCCACGTTCATGTCAAGGGGATCTTGTCGCAGTTTCACACTGTATGCTGTTAAGGGTAATGTTCCAGCAGAGAATTTAGTAGTTTGCTGCCTAACAGTAAGCTGCCGAACGCATTGCCCATGTTCCCTCGCCCATTCCCTCATCTTCACAATGTTGTCCCTGTCCATGGAAACGAATGGGATGGGATTCAATTTTGGAACATCACCAAGATCCATTGCCACTTCTGGAACTGGGTAGTACGACCTCTGATGGGTGAAGTATTTGGCAGCCCAGTTGGTGATTCGTTTAATCGATTCCCGCATAGCCTTCCCGAATTCTCTAGAATAATCTAGTAGACTAGGTGCAGGGTGTTTGATCTTGGTAGTTGCGTGGAGGCTTTCTACAACCAAAGTTAGCAGTGACTTTAGATTAATCGCCTCTGTGGCTTCTGGGCTTAAGACTTCTAGCACTGTGAGAAGTTGTGTGACGCTATTTAACATCAGCTCGCACGATTTGTTGGTCTTGTTGGATACTGTACCCTCTGGTCCGTTGGTGATCTTATTTGTTCCTAGCTGCTGTTGAACATCAGAAACGCATTTTTTAGGTAGCTCGTGAGATTCTGTAGGCACGTCTTCGCATCTACCAGGGAAGCATCAATGGCGTTTTGGCCTTTCAAATGAACGCCAAAGTTACGATATAGGTCGCCAAGGTGTTTGAGGAACTCTGTTGTACCATCCAGGGGCGATACTAACTTCACACATCCTGTAGATGCATCAGTGACGTACTGTGTTCTACCCTCACAGCAAATTCCATATGGCTGTGAAAATTCTGCAAAAAGGGCACTGCCATCAGCTGCTCCTTGTTGGCCTTTACCAGCATGCACCGACAAACCATCGCCGTCCATCTTCCACACTAGCCTGCTCTTCATGTCAGTGAAATAAAGGGCACACTCTTCATCAACTGCAACACAGGCGATGTCCCTTTCACGAGAGTGGGGTTCAGAGTTTCTCAACACTGTTGAGACTTGGCGACTTGACAGTTCAAGCTTAAAAATATCCCCTAGACGACCACTGGCAGTGAAGAAAGCACAGTTGTTTTCTTTTGAAAACGCTATGGAGACTACACTCATAGGTTGGGGATACCTAGCTAATGTTGTGCTGGTGCCTTGAATACCAACACCATCAAAATTGAGGCATACTTGCTTAAAACATCCACTACCATCATCCGCGACCAACAGAATGCCATCACTAAGCGCACAGAGAGCTGATGGTCTTTCCAATGACACACCCGCGATGCGGTTCTCAGTTCTCTTATGGGACGTTTGTAGCTCATCAAGGTGCTTCTTCAGTCTTTCTCTCAGTTATGCAACAGTCCCTTCTATGGACAAGTGAAATTCTTGGAGTTTTGCCTGCAGTTCTTTTTTCTTTAGTGTGCTTACTTTGAGTGTGACATTTCTTTCAACAGCAACGAACCGGATACTTTTACTACTTGGCTCTGTGCAATAGGCCACACCATTAGAAAATGCTACTGATTTGGCATTTTGAAGGTCTTCGACTAGGACGATCACATCTGCTGGGGAGTGGAGGCGCACCAGAAGAAGCTTGCTAGTGTTTTTCAGGGGGTCGAAATCAACCACAAGCAGCTTACCAAAGGGACCACACGTTACAGAAAGTGGATGAGGATACATACCAGGGCGATTACTTGACCACATCCGATATTTTTCTGGGACTATCGTGTAAACGACCCTGTTTACAGATTGAAGTACATCTAGAAGCTCTGGCGTTGTCAGCAGAAGGATTGGGTCGACAGCCATTCGATCCTTATTTGTCACGGATTCTTCTGTAAGCAATTTCTTAAGTTTCATTCGTAGCTCAGGTTCAGCCTCTCTTCTCAAGTTGTACAAAATTGCAGTGTTGACCTTGTTCCCTTGAACCATAGAATCCAGTTTGACCAGCTACATTTCAGGCTCTTTCCCAAGTGAACAACATCAGGCTTTGCAGCAAGAAGGGACAATTCTGGAGGGGCGCGCCCTTTTGCTGCATCATCATGGAGTTTGGTAAGCGCCTGCTTGTTAGATTCCTCACAATCGGTTGTCACAACAACTACTGCCACCTTTTCGCACTTCGACCCACTATTCAGACACCGAGTACAAGCACGCAGGCCCGGGAAGTGGGAAGTTTGTCCTCTTCTTTGACAGTTTATACATACTTTCTTAGCAGTCCAACAAACGTCGCAGTAAGCAACACAATAGTCTTGTCCTAAAGATGCCATCGACACGATCAGGTTGTTGCTCTTTGCATCTTGGCAGCATTTTCTGCACACTTGCACTGTACATATTTTCTCAACCATTGCTGCTTTCACTTGCTCTCCATTTTTAGACTTGGTGACATAATCCACAGCTACTGGCATGGCATTTTTCATGTCCTTGCTTGTCAGAAAGTATGGCACAGCCTCTGTAACGAACTTGAACGAACTTGCCTTTTAATTCCTCACTCGACAACTGTGGATGCTTGGTGACAAATTCTAAATCAACAGGGTCTGTGAGACCAACGCAGATTTTGAGACGATCATCAAATTGTATGCATGGTTTTAAAGCTGTGCCATCTAATGCCATGGCACAGGCTACTGTTTGAACAACGTTGGTACTGATAACTGGTGATGATGGATTAGGACCATTAAAAACGAGAGCCGGAAAAGCTTCTAGGAGACTTTAAGACACCGCTAAAGGGAGTATAACCAGATTGAACTTTCCTTAGGGCATGATCAGATGGTCCGCCAAGATTTGCATTTGAAAAGTTAAATTCCTTGATGCCACCTCTGCCTGTTCCATGATGACATGGGCCGCGGACAAATTTGGCTGTTGCTGCTCACCCAAGGTACTTAATGGTTTGAAAAAATTCTAACACATCCTCGTCCCACTTAAAGTCATTCTTCCTTGACCAATCAACGAGGGCATATTTTGCAGTATTGCTGACAAATTTGTAGTAGATACAATCTTTGGGCAATTGTCCACTCTGGATTAACTCATTTAGGTTGTTCACCAGGGGATCAGCAGAAGCCAGTGACCTGTAATTAAAGTTTCAATACAATACCAGTGAGTCGTTAAATAAACCTATGACCGGGATTACGCAATCTCCATTTTCATTTCTGAAACTTCTGAAGATCAATTTAAGTAAGTAGTTTGTAGCGTACCATGGAAACACTGTTAGATCACTATCCTCTTCCACACTGTCATTGCTTTCATCTAAGGTGTCATCAATTTCTTCAGTTGTGTCAAGTGTTGCTTCAACGTTGGTATCGTTGTCTCCAGAGTAGGACATTAAAGATTCATTGCCTGTAGAATTATTTTGAAATTCCACGCAATACTGTTTCGTCTCTTCAATACGCTCATCAGGGGAAAGTGAGAAAGTTGGTCTGGTATCACCAGGGCATGTAGCAAGCTGCAATACAGGTCATACAGGAATTTTGCAATCAGTAAGTACTGGGAGAATTAGCCAAAGAACACGAGGTTAACAATGTATTAATAAGGTCTCAGAGGAGTCTAATGAATCACATACAATCCCTTTGATTGAATTTCTTTATTTTAAACTTATCAAACATCACTTTACTGTATATTTTCAAAGAGCGTAATCACATATAATTCTAACAAGTGTACTTGTCATTTCTATGTCAGCCATCGGTAAAGTACAAATACAAAGCAATAGGAGAAAATACACCGACTTGCTGATAATAAAATTCTCAGACGGGCAAGAATTCTACAAATTAAATACCTTATAAGATAAATTTTGTCCATTACCTAGTTTTTCAGAACATAACAAGAGGAAAATAAAATACCAAATATTATATTTGCATTACACCTACACATCATCTACGTTGGAAAAATCATCTTCAATATTCTGAATATCTGGTTCAAGAGAACTTGGCTGTTGGGAGCATGATTCTTCTTTGCTTTGGAAAACAAGGTATCAATGGTTCTGGATCCAGATGCACTTTTTTTCAGCCTCTCATATTTTTCCCGGCACTTCTCAAAGTGATCTAAATAGCAGAAAACAGATGAATAAGAATCTATAAAATCTCATAGAGTTTTAACATTATTATGAGTAGAGTGTCTATATGTTGATTGCCTCTGAATTTGTAACGTTTTTTTTAGAAAACCTACTTTTGAGGAAGTGCTGTACTTTTCCAGAAACAGTACGGTCTCCAGCAATCACGTTTATTCCTTTACACACCCCACACTTTACATTCAACTCGTCTATGGCACTACTACCAGCAAGCTTATTCAACCCTGCAAAAAAAGAGCACAAACAAACGCAAGTCAAACAAATCTTAAGCAAGAAAAAGAAAAAAAAAACACAGAAAAGATCAGAAAAGGGGAATCCTACCTGTATTAAAAACTGCCAGCTCTTTCTTCTGACGTTCATTTCGAGAAACTGTTTCTGCTTTGCGGATTTTCTCTTTAATGGCTTTGTCCTCGCTTGCTTCTATCTTCCTTTTCCTGTCTTTCCTCTGGACCATTGCGCGCGTATCATTGCAATGGGGAGTCTTTGACTGAATTGGTTGCCTTTATTTATCACCACTTTTTCTTCCCTTATGGACCTCAACAATAATAGTCTTAGATCCCAAAGTTGTAATCTTTTCAACAACATGAACTACAATCAGAAAGCATTAAACAATGTAAATGTCAAGATATTTTAAGCAATTTTTCTGATAGACAAGATGCATGATTATCAAATTGAAGTGAAACTCAAAATAATAACTTACTAAGAAAGTCCAAGAAAGCAAAGCAATAAAAAATTAATAATAGTCATAATAAGCCAGAAATAAACAGGGATTGGTATGACTGAGGAATATTAAAACAGATCACGGTGGACAGACTTTCAATATGCGCTCTATACACGTAACGTTGCTGCTTTAAGTCCTTCAAACGTCTTTCAGCCTTATGAGTCTAATGGTCAGAATTAATGTAAAAAATCGTTTACTTACTGTTCAGTTCACTCCCAGAACTTTCGAGGAGTAGTGGCCTCTCCAGATCCCATTGTTCTTGAGTATAAATGGCATAATTTTGGCAGTCATTTGCCCCTGTCGACTTCGTCAAACGAAACAACTTCAACTCAAAGCTATTAACTCCAAGCTCCCTTGCTTTGTCCTTGAGGCCTAGAAAATTTTCCAGATGGCGTTTGAACATAGTCAAACTTTTCAACTCATCTCGAAACGAAATTCTCGATCGAAAACGTTCAATCACTGCTGAACTCCTATAGAAAGAAACGACGGCACCAATGGCAGCCATGTTTTATCTGTAAGGTCTGCAAAAGTAAACCGCGGGAAAAGCGCAGGCTCGGATGACCTCGATCACAAGTAATGCAATCTCCAACGAGACACGCAAAAGACAAAAACACGAAAAATTATGGTAACAGAGGGTCTCCAGAGGTGTTAAAACGAAGTTAAAGTTAACTGAAATTAAGTTTCCATCTCAAAAATGTAGTCATTTATCCTAGAAAGTCTACATCCTTTAGGCCGCACGAACTGCATACGCTAAAAAATCAATCTTTCATTATACGTTAGTCAGTTAATATTTTGAAGTTTATACGGTTACGATACCAAAAAAACCATCATTATACGCTAAACAGTTAACCCCACTGAGACCCTCTTGGAAAATATCTGTCACAGTGAAACATCTGATAAAGAAAGCTTCTCTTGCGTCGGTAAATTTTACAAAATCAATGGCGAGATTCTGGAAGCCGAGCAGAAAATGTACGCGAGTTTCTTCGTGTGCGCGGATTAGCCTGTGAGGCTACATGACTGTTTCAGAAATGCTGGACACAATGCACGAGAATGAATTTTCTAATGTGGTACATATCCTTGAAGTGATACCTGCTATATCGTGTTCTGCGGAAAGATCATTCAGTGCGTTACGCAGATTGGAAACCAACCTCCGCAGCACCATGGGGCAACAACGCGTCAGTAACATCGTACTTATTAACATTAATAGAGCATATGCCAACTCTGAAGTCAACAATAACACGGATCGTATCATTGATTTCTTCGGCCGTCGAAATGGCAGAGACAGCTATTTCTTTTAACCTGTTTTATGAGGTCATATGATAGATTCATATGTAAGAATATTTTCACTTAGTATGTAGGCCTATTATGTAGGCCTATTAGTGCATCGTGTGGCCTATTAGTGCATCGTGCTTTCTTTTCTACTATTTCGTAGCTATTTGTGCAACTTTCGAGAATTTTTTGGGCAAATGGTTCACCACTTAAACTTCTTACTGCATTTTGGAAAAATTTCCTCGGAGACTTTTGCTTCGCCAACTTTTTCTTTCTGTGCTAACTGGGAGCCTCACGTTTATTGAGTCAGGCTAATACGACAGTATAAATTACATAGGTGCAAAAGGCAATAACAGCTTAAACAGAACCTGGGAGAGAACCAACGAGCATCCATAGGATGAAAAAACCCCACCGCGCTCGTAGCAGTTAAAAACTGAGGAAAAACCCCCGGCCCTATGGATAGGACTCTCCGACCTGCCGGGCAAGGTCTTAAAGAAAACAATACACTATTTACATCCCTAAAGACTGCGTGACTGATAAACGAGAATTAAAATCGTCTTTAACATAGCCATCCTTGGCGTTTTCACTAGCCCAACGACCATGTCGCTTAAATAGCCTATCAGGAATTCCGGCATTAGCTGCTGAGGTGGGCTCCTCCAGCGCTAAGGCTATGAGCACTAATCTTAGAAACGCCTGTTAAACCTCTAAAAGCGTCCTTTATAAGTTCTCGAGCTCTCGTATAGCTAATCCCTTGGCTCCGGATCTTCACTCTTGACCGAGGAGTAGCAAGGGCCCTGAACAAAGGTAAATCTTCGGAGAGGTCAATTTGAGCAGCTGAAATGTATTCTTCCTACTGTAAAGTATCATGTTAAGTACAGCACGCGGTCATTTTGTCTGCTCATGCGTCAGACGAGATAGAATAAACAACCTCGTCCGCCATTTTGTTGTCTCGAGCTCACTGTGAGAAGTTTTGACTCGAGGATCTACGCCTACAAGTGGATTCCATAGAAAGAAATGAAGGAGAACATCATGTATACATATAGCACTAACACCATGACCCGGTATTTGTTGTTGAATTCGGTCTCGAGATTTTATTGATCAAAGTTCCGCTGTGGAAGGAAAAAGGTGCCGAGTCAAGGGATTTTACAAGGGATCACTGAAGTTCATACAAGAAGATAAACAACAGAGGTGAGTGTGTAGGCATTTCCTACCTGGATCTCAAAACCACAGAGAACCCACACAAACTGTGTGATCGTGGGTGTATTGAATTAAGTTGAAATGTATAGGAATATCGATAAGGTTCATATTATCGTAATATACTGCGGTTAATATCTACATATAAGATCAAAATAAATGTCTTTTTACCTGAAATGTTGTGTATTGTCGTTCTTGTAGCTGAAACATTTTAGCGATTTAATTGAAGAGTTCTGCGTACGACGTTTACCTGAGCGTATGGTATAGTATATATGATATATGAATATCACATATTCATCATTCACGGGTATATTACGAACCAACAAGGTGACCAGCTCCCAGTTGGCTTGTTAGCTCAGTTGGTAGAGCACTGCACCGGTATTGCAGAGGTCGTGGTTCGAATCCCGTACAAACCTGAATTTTTTTCAGGCTTTATTTTCACTGCTAATAATAATAATAACAATAATAATAATAATAATGATAATAATAATAATAATAATAATAATAATAATAATAATAATAATAAAAGTAAATCATAATTATCATAAACAAATTCCCAGAATCCCTTGAGGCTAAATTTTTTTTAAAGCTTAATAACTTTGGCAATTTTATACTTTAAGGTGGGTCACACTAGGTAAAGATAACATTTGCAATAAAGTAGCTAGGCTGATGATGTCATCAGTCACGTGATAATCCCTGAATTAGCGTTTCAGGCTACTGTCACAAGATTTCTTGATCAATTTAAAAGCAAATAGGATATTTGAGGTTCCATTTGAGTGGGGCATTTGAAAATGACCACTTGACGTCTGGCATTTGAAATTTTTATAGGAACAATGCAGATGAGCAAGAAATTTGGAGGACTAGGTCGAGTGCTTTGTAGACTCAACGTTACTTCACAAGAAATCGAAAATTTGATAAAAAGTAAGGTTCCACCAGACAATTTTGGAAATAACCAGAAGCAGGGTCACTCACGTGACCACTCACTCACCACTCACGTGGTCAGAGCTTTTGAAATATTTTAGTTTGTGTTTAAAGTACATTAGTGTTCATAAAACGACAAGGTTTGGCTGTATTAATCTAGAAATCTTCACATTGTACCGTGTCTGAGTAATTATACCTCCGTTTTCTAAACATAAGCAAGTTTAGAGATTGTGGAAATGTAACGATTTCGGGAGTTTAAATCGAAACGGTGACTTCTGTTTTAGAGCCTTCAACTATTCTTTTGTATTAGAACTGTTTGTTTTAAAAATAAATGTTCAGCCTTCTTAAATAAAGGAGGACATTTCACGCGAAAATTCTACATTTGGCCGCCATATTGCATTTGAAGCTTTCTGGGGGGGGATGACAGTGTATCTGTAGTGCTCTACCGAAATGTTCAGTCGGTGCCGGTGCCAAGAGTAATTTCATAAATTCTTCAAACGGATTTTCACAAGGCCAACTCTGAAAGTGTCTCTAAGTTTTCGACAAAGAAGAAAATAAGAAAATGGATATTTTGGTCATATCGGGTAGAGAAAATATTTTATAAGCGCTCCACACCTCCCCACAAAAATAATGTGCAGTGGCTTCCCCCTTGATTCATTCAAACGCTTGGCGTCTTTCGAGTTAACACAGTTCGAAGCTGTTTTGGACAATTTCAACTTTAAAATTGCTATTGGGTTGGTTTTCTCAAATGAATCACAGCTGGAGAACTCTATTGAGTTGTTTTTAGAGAGACTTTGCCCGTCAATTTACGCAGACTCGCAAATTTTACGTTGAAGATACACGTACGTAAAGCGGTACTGTTTACAGCTTTATGACTCTGGTGGTTGCGTGAAACGTCTTTCGAAGTGCTGATCCCAGAAGAATAAAAGAACCCTGAGAGCGATTACTATTTTGAAGAAGGATTTTGAACATTCTTACAAACCTCTAAGGTTGGAGTTGGTTGACGATTTCGTTATAACAGAATTGAAGGAGCCAAGAAGTGTCATGGCCTCGGCGGTCCATTGCAAAATGACAACATGGACAATTATAACTTTGAAGAGAAACTATTTATTCCAGGATTCAGGAGGTAGTCTGGTAAGCGACATTTTCAGTTACGGCAGTTTGAATAGCTATTGACATTCCAAGGACAGTACGCGTGTTTTTAACTTTCGATAACAAAATGTTTGAACTTGGTCGATTAATGACAAGATTACATTGGCTCTGTTCACTGAACCGCATGCATAGCTTTCGCTTTTCACTGCTTTTACCCTGAGGTGTAGTTAAGGCGTTGTAATGATAAATCCCAAATTGAATCCCGAATCAGATTTTACCGCTTATTTTTACGATTTTAGTTTCGACAGAGATGGAAAATCGTTGTGATAGTACCCAACGAGTTTGTTCGAGATTTTATCCAGACAGCGACGTGTTGATGAATCCCAATAGAAACAGAAACTCGTGTTGTAATAGTACCAAGCAAATTTGTCAATGAATTTGGTCGAGTGAACAGCTTGAAGGATGAGCTATAAAGCTTACTAAGAATGACACTTAAATCAATTTGAAGCAAGGACTGAATTACGTACATGTAACCTTTCCTGTGAGAAAATAAGTTTGTGTGGCTTACACAAAGTGTAAACCACTCTATGTCATCGCCCAAGATATATTCCTGGCTTTGTCACCGTGAACCGATATGGCTGGAATTTGTCTTAACAATTTGTCACAGTGAACAAAGCGCTTGTCGCGTGATTTAGATAGAGTCCAGCCTACGCTCGGCCAAGTTCCATAAGAATGTTGTGCCGCGTAGCACTAGGAACACAAATAGCGGAATAGAGAATTAACTCTGAAGTGTAAATTAAAGTGCTACTTAAACCCATGAATAACCCACTGGGCGTTAGCCCTAGTAAAGGGAAACAGGGAACCACACGAGGCAAAGAAAAAATCTTTTGACCTCGGTGGGAATCGAACCCACGACCTCCGGATTAGATCTACCGTTACTCTGCCGACTGAGCTACAAGGTCGCACAGAGAAAGTCGGGGACGATTTTAGATGGTGAATCGCGGCAAGGAGAAAGTAAGGGTACATATGAGTGTTGTGCCGCGTAGCACTAGGAACACAAATAGTGGAATAGAGAATTAACTCTGAAGTGTAAATTAAAGTGCTACTTAAACCCATGAATAACCCACTGGGCGTTAGCCCTAGTAAAGGGAAACAGGGAACCACACGAGGCAAAGAAAAAATCTTTTGACCTCGGTGGGAATCGAACCCACGACCTCCGGATTAGATCTACCGTTACTCTGCCGACTGAGCTACAAGGTCGCACAGAGAAAGTCGGGGACGATTTTAGATGGTGAATCGCGGCAAGGAGAAAGTAAGGGTACATATGAATGTTGTGCCGCGTAGCACTAGGAACACAAATAGTGGAATAGAGAATTAACTCTGAAGTGTAAATTAAAGTGCTACTTAAACCCATGAATAACCCACTGGGCGTTAGCCCTAGTTAAGGGAAACAGGGAACCACACGAGGCAAAGGAAAAATCTTTTGACCTCGGTGGGAATCGAACCCACGACCTCCGGATTAGATCTACCGTTACTCTGCCGACTGAGCTACAAGGTCGCACAGAGAAAGTCGGGGACGATTTTAGATGGTGAATCGCGGCAAGGAGAAAGTCCTTACTTTCTCCTTGCCTTACTTTCTCCTTATGAATGTTGTGCCGCGTAGCACTAGGAACACAAATAGTGGAATAGAGAATTAACTCTGAAGTGTAAATTAAAGTGCTACTTAAACCCATGAATAACCCACTGGGCGTTAGCCCTAGTAAAGGGAAACAGGGAACCACACGAGGCAAAGGAAAAATCTTTTGACCTCGGTGGGAATCGAACCCACGACCTCCGGATTAGATCTACCGTTACTCTGCCGACTGAGCTACAAGGTCACACAGAGAAAGTCGGGGACGATTTTAAATGGTGAATCGCGGCAAGGAGAAAGTAAGTAGTTTAAGTAGCACTTTAATTTACACTTCAGAGTTAATTCTCTATTCCACTATTTGTGTTCCTAGTGCTACGCGGCACAACATTCATATGTACCCTTACTTTCTCCTTGCCGCGATTCACCATCTAAAATCGTCCCCGACTTTCTCTGTGCGACCTTGTAGCTCAGTCGGCAGAGTAACGGTAGATCTAATCCGGAGGTCGTGGGTTCGATTCCCACCGAGGTCAAAAGATTTTTTCTTTGCCTCGTGTGGTTCCCTGTTTCCCTTTACTAGGGCTAACGCCCAGTGGGTTATTCATGGGTTTAAGTAGCACTTTAATTTACACTTCAGAGTTAATTCTCTATTCCACTATTCAAGTTCCATAAGCTTCAGAAATTTGTGTAAATTCAGTTACTCGTTCA